>SJYA01001690.1:1083428-1125438 GCA_006410615.1 Neotragus moschatus | reverse complement strand
GAAGCCTGGCTTGGAGAATTTTGAGCATTACTTCACTAGTGTGTGACTTGAGTGCAATTGTGCAGTAATTTGTGCATTCTTTGGCATTGTCTTTCTTTGGGATTGGAATGAAAATTTACTTTTTCCACCTTTTCCACCTGTGGCCACTGCTGAGTTTTCCAAATTTGCTGGCATATTGAGTGTAGCACTTTCACAGCATCATCCTTCAGGATTTGAAATAGCTCAACTGGAATTCCATCACCTCCGCTAGCTTTGTTCATAGTGATGCTTTCTAAGGCCCACTTGACTTCACATTCCAAGATGTCTGGCTCTAGGGAGTGATCGCACCATCATGATTATCTTGGTCATGAAGATCTTTTTTGTATAGTTCCTCTGTGTCTTCTTACCACCTCTTAATATCTTCTGCTTCTGTTAGGTCCATACCATTTCTGTCCTTATTGAGCCCATCTTCACAAAAAATGTTCCCTTGGTATCTCTAATTTTCTTGAAGAGATCTCTAATCTTTCCCATTCTGTTGTTTTCTTCTATTTCTTTGCATTGATTGCTGAGGAAGGCTTTTTTATCTCTCCTTGCTATTCTTTGGAACTCTGCATTACAATGCTTATATTTTTTCCTTTTCTCCTTTGATTTTCACTTCTCTTCTTTTCACAGCTATTTATAAGGCCTTCCCAGACAGCCACTTGGCTTTTTTGTATTTCTTTTCCATGAGGATGGTCTTGATCCCTGTCTCCTGTACAATGTCAGGAACCTCCATCCTTAGTTCATAAGGCACTCTATCTATCAGATCTAATCCCTTAAATCTATTTCTCAATTCCACTGTATAATCATAAGGAATTTGATTTAGATCATACCTGAATGGTCTAGTGGTTTTCCCTACTTCAATTTAAGTCTGAATTTGGCAATATGGAGTTCATGATCTGAGCCACAGTCAGCCTCTGGTCTTGTTTTTTGCTGACTGTATAGAGCTTCTCCATCTTTGGCTGCAAAGAATATAATCAATCTGATTTCGCTGTTGACCATCTGGTGATGTCCATGTGTAGAGTCTTCTCTTGTGTTGTTGTAAGGGGGTGTTTGCTATGACCAGTGCATTTTCTTGNCTGACTGTATAGAGCTTCTCCATCTTTGGCTGCAAAGAATATAATCAATCTGATTTCGCTGTTGACCATCTGGTGATGTCCATGTGTAGAGTCTTCTCTTGTGTTGTTGGAAGGGGGTGTTTGCTATGACCAGTGCATTTTCTTGGCAAAACTCTATTAGCCTTTGCCCTGCTTCATTCCGTATTCCAAGGCCAAATTTGCCTGTTACTCCAGGTGTTTCTTGACTTCCTACTTTTGCATTCCAGTCCCCTATAATGAAAAGGACATCTTTTGGTCATGTTAGTTCTAAAAGGTCTTGTAGGTCTTCATAGAACCGTTCAACTTCAGCTTCTTCAGCGTTACTGGTTGGGGCATAGACTTGGATTACTGTGATATTGAATGGTTTGCCTTGGAAACGAACAAAGATCATTCTGTCATTTTTGAGATTGCATCCAAACACAATAAATAATACAAAAACAATACAATGATTACTGTATTCTAAACACAGTTCCCAGCTCTAGATATACGAATACACTTAAAGGAACAACCCTCTGAGGTAACTACTGGTACCACTTCTACCTTAATATGGAAGATCTAAGGCAAGGGAATCCTCAAAGACAGGATGATTTAAATGGTGATGCTAGAATTTTTACCCAGGCACTTTGGCTCCTAAGTCCATGTGTTTTTACACATAATTCTAATCCTCTAGTTCTTTATAATTCTCTTACTAGTGCTTCGCATAGCTCCTTGCAAAAAGTAATTGAATGCTGATTGAATACACCAATTAAAGAATGAGAGTTAGCCTGAAGGTAACAATGGTGAGAAGATATAGATAACAGTGGTTTTAGTCATTGAGTCTCTTTCATGGATCACAGCTTTGTTGTGACAAAGGGGCTTGAATAACTCAATGAAGTTATGAGCCATGCTGTGCAGGGCCACCCAAGACAGACAGGTAATAGTGAAGAATTCTGACAAAACATGGTCCACAAACAGCAAATCACTCCAGTATTCTTGCCTGCTGTCCCATGAACCATATGAAAAGGCAAAACTATATGACACTTGAATATGAGCCTCCCAGATCAGAAGGTGTCCTGTGTGCTACTGATGAAGAGTGGAGGGTAATTACTAATAGCTCCAGAAAGAATGAAACAGCTAGGTCAAACCAGAAATGATGCTCAGTTGTGGATGAAGGGAAATCAACATTGAGTAGTCATTGGAAAGGCTGATGCTGAAGCTCCAATATTTTGGTCACCTCATGTGAAGAGCTGATTCAATGGAAAAAAAAACCTTGGAATTATGGGAAAGAAAGGTGAAAGGGGGAGGCAAAGGACAAGAAAGCATCACTAACTCAATGGATATGAATTTGAGCAAACTCTGGGAGATAGGGAAGGACAGAGGAGTCTGCCATGTTGCAGTCCATGAGGTTGCAAAGAATCAGACACGATTTTGCAGGTGAACAACAACAAGTCATTGAGTACCTACCATACTCAATGCAGACAAAATTCATTTCATGAATTATAAGTATCACACCTGTCATTTTCTCAATAGCCATAATGTTCGTTTTTGCTTGCCTCACTTGACTAGTGCTAAACCTGAGAAAAATTAAAATAATTCTATAATGTTACACAGTTGGCTAGTGATAGAGTCAACATTTGAACCCTGATCTTTCTAACTATAATTTTTTTTTCTACTATAATCAAAAGTCACCAATTCTGGGATTATCTTGCTAACGCCTGGCTAAGTGACATGAGACAAATCATTTGTAGCTTCTTGCTGCACATGAATCTCTCTTTACAAAATAAGGTTAAAATATACTTGGCCAACTAATGTATTATTAATATTAATAACAATAGGAAGACTATGACAAAATAAAATCCATCTCTGTCTCTGTTTCACTCTTTCACACACACATAGTCCTACCCCTAACCTCACAAGATAGCAAGTTGAAAGTCACTATGCAACAGCCATAAATCCCCATGGATCTAATAGAAAGACTGAATAAAATTGAGATTAATATAGCAGGCAAAAGTGGATAAAATACAGTTTGTGATTTGAAATCCATAAAGCAACTCTAAGGGCATTGTGATTTATTCTATAGCAAATCCATTTCCCAATTCTAATATTCATGCCCACATGTTTTTAATATGCTATTTAGCCACATATTTTACAGACATAAACATCACCATATGAGCTTTCAATTAACATTGATTTTCATCCTGAAGAAGTGCCTATTGGAATGAAATGGTAGGAATGGCTGGGAACTGATGTATGTGGAGTTAAAGTGCTGTTAATTCAATTGCTTTATCTGATCCAAAGTCACTTAGATTATATTAAATTAGCCATCTGCTTGGCTTTCACCTTGGAATGTCTGCCAGATGCTGAATATGTTTACAGAGTTCATTAGCAGACCCAACCTTAACAACAACTTTCTTGTGATCACACTAGTGACCAGAAGTTTTCCTGAGACGATATCACAGGAAAAATGTACAAGCAACACTTAAATAAATGTTTTCAGAAAAGAACTTTCAATGTACTATCAAATTTTTAAAATTCCTATTTATTGGAAAGGAGTTTCGCCAAGGATTCCTACCAAATACTAATTGATTTTCATTTAATTCTGTTTTCACAAACAGTGAAAGTTGATCATGCTCTAATCTTAACAAAAATACCAATTTATACAAATTTAAATATTTATTAATTAGCTTAGAACCATTCATGCAATATACACCAAAGGGAATCTTCTATCACTTTGCATTTTAACTTAATATTATCAAGTGAATGCCCAAGAGCTGATGACTAGTCTATCTTGTAGGTCAATATGGTATATTATAGCCTAATGATGGAAGTATATTTATATACATATATATGGAAATATAAAAGTTTATATATATATATAAACTAATTTCATTAATATGACAAGCTATCAGAAATATGGACTGAAGCAGTTACAATGAGTAACGTTTGAATTTAGTCTTAAACACATTAGAGTAACTACATATAAGTCATTCTAGACAGAGAGAACATTGATTAAAGGCATTTTCAGTTGGAATTTAAACAAAATTTGGGAAGTGGAGAAAGATGAGGTTGAAAAGATTCTTAGAGGTCAGATCATGAAGATCCTTGGTTGCTTTCTAGGAAATTTGGTCTTTAATCTGTATGTTATAAACAGTGAGTCACTGAACAGTTTTGAGCAGAGAAGTCACATGTCATATATGCAATTTAGAATCTGAAGGAAGTGTGAATTTTATGAAGGAGTTACCTGAATCATAAGCACCTGAGCTAAGAGACTATCGAAAATTAGAGAGACAATGGAAACCGTAGCCAAAACAGAAAGGGTAGAGATGCAAAGAGGATGGATGGAATAGTTATTATTACTTCAGAAAAAAAAAACAAAACTGAATGGGGTGTGTTCCACAATTAGAAATGAGGATGTTCAGAAAGGAAGACATTTCAGATAACTTTCAGACTTCTTGTGTTTTACTTGTGTTCAGTCACGCAGTCGTGTTTGACCCTTTGGGACCCCATGGAATTGTACCCACCTGCCAAGCTCCTCTTTCCATGGGATTTCCAGGCTAGAATACTGAAGCCGGAGCCAGTTGCCATTTCCAACTCCAGGGAATCTTCTTGACTCAGGGAGGCAGGTATAGTAGATTGATAGAAATTGAGAGCTAAGAAAAAGATTATGGAAATTAATTAGAGGAAATATGGGACCATACCTTTATCTTTGGATATTTGAACTCAATGTGACTATTAGATATTCTTGGCACAATACCTGTAGATAGTTAGCTTTTTAAGTCTGAAATTCAAGAAGATGGTCTGAGCTAAAGACACAAATTTGAGGCTCATTGATGCATACACATGCAACATAAGCACACAATAAACTTGGGGCCATGGAAATTAAATGAAGTTATCCAGGCAGAATATGTGTAATGCAAAGATAAGGGTGCTAAACTTAGAACTCATTATTCTTTTAGGCACAGAAGGAATGATTACAAAGGACTGTTCAAAAAAGTAGAAGGAAAACAAGGAGGGAGTATTAGCGCAGGAGTCATTGAAAGAAAAAGTAGCTATAATAAAGCAAAAAGGTCAAGATTGTCTAAGGCTGCAGAGAAACTTTCCCCTACTGTCTGTACTATAAAGCCTACTAAACCAAATTGAAGCACCCAAAAATCAGAAGGACAAAAAATAAATGGATGAATGAATGAGCAAATAATCACAGAGACTGATGAAAAGTGTACAGTCTCTCCAAACCTGAGTATGCGTAAAATAAATTTTAACAATTCTATAAGCCTGTTAATAGCTTGATTTTTAATTTATCCATCTAGGAAACCAGATGATAGTCAATACCAAATGATAGTCAATAATATTCAACAAAATTAAGAACAATGTTAGCACTTCTGCTTTACAGTTTTAGACTTTCTCTCTAGGACATAATGCCACTGAAACCTTAAGGAGCATAATGAAATACTCAGAGAATTATTATTATTATATCATCATCCTTAACTTCATTTTATAGTGATGGAAACTAATACTTAGAAAAGTAAAAGTGAAATAACCAGACTGTTTCTCACACAGCCTGTGAGAGGTACATTTAGAACCCCAATCTAAATTTCTTGGCTTCAAATTCTAAACTGCAGTGAAAAACTAAAGTGAATTCTAAGCGCTATATGACAAACAATATAACAGTTTTGGCTAGGTCATTTGCTCTCTCTCTCTCTCTCTCTTTCTCTTTAAAGGAGTAAATGAGAGAACTGAAGCAGACAGTCTCTGTCCCAGCTACATGAGTCTGAGTTTCTATTAAATGTTCTAAAAGTTGTACAATTGTAAATGTCCCCCGGTATTAATGAATAGCTACCCAAACCTACAAAAATATTACTTTAAATTCAATTAATTTTCTAAAGAACTAAAGTTTATGTCTTGGAGCAAAGTATTTCATTTTGATTAATTATCATTCAATATTTATAAAAGTTCATGTTTCTGCTAAGTTGGAGCACTAGTTCCCATCACAGGCTATAACAAATGATGATGGGTAATTATTTCAATTACCTAGACTTTTTTTTTTTTTTAATGATATTCACTTGTACTACAAATTGGACAATGCTCACCAATTTTGATGTAATGGTTTTAGGGTAACTTGTAGGCAATACTTGATAATTTAGGACTATCACCGTATTTAAGATATAAAATTACGTTGACCAGAATGTGTCTCAGGCAAGAGACATTCAGAATTGAATTGACACCAGCTTTCCTGAAAACACACCAACTATACACATTTTCGGAGAAGGCAATGGCACCCCACTCCATTACTCTTGCCTGAAAAATCCCATGGACAGAGGAGCCTGGTGGGCTGCAGTCCAAGGGTCGCTAAGAGTCGGACACGACTGAGCGAATTCAATTTCACTTTTCACTTTCATGCATTGGAGAAGGAAATGGCAACCCACTCCAGTGTTCTTGCCTGGACAATCCTAGGGACAGCAGAGCCTGGTGGACTGCCGTCTACGGGGTCGCACAGAGTCGGACACGACTGAAGTGACTTGGCGGCAGCAGCAGCAGCATACACATTTTACTTGCTTTATTTATTTATTTTTATCAATATACCTTTTTAGGACAGTTTTAATTTTTGCTTTTAAGTAAGTAAGTAGTATAGATAGTTCCTGAATGTTCTTGTACTTTACTATGGTAGAGTAAGTCATTTAACCACTTTGAAAATCTAACATTATCTACAAGAGCTGAGCAAATGCATAGTGTGTGGTACCCCACTTTCATTTACAAGTACACACCGAATGGCAATGCACACATATGTGCACCTGAAATTATGTATAGGTATGTTTATAGAAGTAATTCTCCCTAATAGAGAGAAGTGGGAAATAAGTCAAATGTTCATCAATATAGATGAACATACGAGATTGTAATACTACTTGAACTTTATGCATCACTTAATATTAACTCACCATCAGTAATACACTGTTGTCCAAAAGAAGCCAGACACAAAATATTATATGGCCTGAATACAATTATAAAGTTCAAAACAGTCAAAAATAATCTATGTCATTGGAAGTAAAAATAATGGTTACTTTCAGACGTAAAGAATAATGAAGGTAAAACTTCTAGAGGAAGAAANCACTTAATATTAACTCACCATCAGTAATACACTGTTGTCCAAAAGAAGCCAGACACAAAATATTATATGGCCTGAATACAATTATAAAGTTCAAAACAGTCAAAAATAATCTATGTCATTGGAAGTAAAAATAATGGTTACTTTCAGACGTAAAGAATAATGAAGGTAAAACTTCTAGAGGAAGAAATTGAGGCTAAATGGGGGAAGACCACTATTCACAATGGCAAGACAACATAACATTCTTAGAAAAGATGCTAACAGAAGGTATATCAATTCTTTCAGGAAAAAAAATTACAAACTCTTCTAAAGATATTGAAGACCTAAATAAAGTAAGAGATACACTTTGTTATAGGACAAGAAGACTGAATATTATGAAGATATACATTGTCCCCACATTTACTTAAAAAAATTTTTTTTTAATATATCTATTTTTAATTGGAGGATAATAACTTAACAATATTGTGTTGCTTTCTGCCACACATCAACATGAATCAGTCATAGGTATATGTATGACCCCTTCCTCTTGAACCTCTCTCATATTTACTTTGAATTTCAGTGAAATTCCCAAACAAATCCCTACAGAATTATCTATGGAAATGACAAAGTGATTCTAAAATGTATATGAAAACACAAAAGATGAAAAAAAAAACAGCAGGGCACTCTTAAAAGAAACAAGATGAGGTGACTTTCCCAAACAGATAACAAAACGTGTTAACAACCACACTTAGTAGGATTCATGGACATTTGCAAACATGATTTACAATTGAGCTGACCCTCCGGATCAGCGGAGAAAGGACTATGTAATTGTGCTTAAGTAATTGGTTATCTATGCAAAATAATTTTTATCCATCCCTCATACATGACAAAAATAATTTTAAGTAGATTAAAAACAAATGTAAAAACCAGTATTGTTATATTTAGGAAATGACAGAAACAAGTCATGACCTCCTAATAGGAAAGACTTTCTTAAGCAACAAAAAAAATGTGACTATTAAAAGAATATCAGAAATTTATGAAAATCTGTATCTCACACAGTGGGTAAATGCCAAGTTTTATACTGGGAAAGATATTTGCACCTCATATAATAAATAAACTATTGTATTAAATAGACTCCCTCAAAGCAATGCAAAAAAAAAAAAAGGCAGAAACATAGATAAAAGACATGAAGGGGAGAGAAAAGAGGAATGATCCATGAGCATATGAAAAAATCTATACCTCACTGACAATGAAAAATACTTAAATTATATCATGGCACATGGTAAAAAAATAAATGAATATCATTGCATGCCCATCTGACTGGCAAGCACCAAAAAGTCCGATGGTACCAGATGCTGGAGACATTCTGAAGCAAAACAAACTCATTCACTTATTACCATGTAATCATCCATTGGCCCAACTGTTTGGAAAATGATTTAACATTATTGAGTGATGCTGACAGCTTGCTTACTCAACCATTCCACTTCTAGATATACACTCCACAGAAGCTCTTGGCTGTGTTCAATGTGAGACTTGTATAAGAATATTCACAGCAGCATTTTTAATAAAGGCAAGAATTGGAAAAACCCAAACATCTATCAATCATAACATGTACAAATATATTCTAGTGTATTCTTAGAGCAGTAAGAATGTGAACTACACCACAGTTGTACAGTAACTTGTAACTACATGGGTGAATAATTGAAGCATAATTTTGCAGCAAAGAGGCAACTCAAAAAAGCAGTCCTACCACATGTTTTGAAGAGTGAATGAGTAAATGATAGACTATCTTTAACAAAAGCCTGAGGGTGATGAATCCAGAAGAGTGGTTATCTTGGGAGAAAGAGTGGTATGTAATCAGAGCCACTCTGACCACCTCTAAGTGCGGTGATACTTGTTTCATTAAACAGAGATTTGACTACCTGGGTAATCATATTATTCTTGATATGTTACATACGTATTTTATAAACTTTCTATATGTGTACTATATTTCATCGTGAAAAGTTTAAATTAGTAAGAAAAGAGAAAACTAAGCTTTTATGTTTAAACTATTTTAAAATGAAAGAACCCCTAAATCTCCCAGATTAGAAATTAAAACATCAAAGAAAAATATTCTGAGATTTCTATATACAGTTCTAAATACCAGAAAATAATTGTTCTTTGTATTTTGACTACCTACAATTTATATATATGTAATATATATAATATTGTATTATTATATATAAATGTATATTGTTATACATTATATATACAAACAGCTTAAAATATCAAGAATATTCTAGAAAGACAAGAACCTCAGTGTTTCCCCTTTTGTGTCTCCACAGGTTTCCCCAAATAGGATTCTGAAAAACTCAGATAAAAGCAGAAACCCTGCTAGGGGAAGTTGCTACCCCTTTCTCCTTCACTATTTTTGCTTTTTGCCAGTTCAAGACAGATCCCTTTTGGTGCCCCTGCTAAATACCTCCAGACCACACATCTTGCCATCACACACTCCTGACCACACTGCAGCCTCTTGCCTCTTTCAATTTGAGAACATCATGCTAAACTAGAGGAGCACCCATGGAGACCCCATCTGCCCTCACCATGTGGCGGGGAAGTGGCTCTCCAGTCACTACCGTCTTGGGCATTTTGCCATCCTCAGGTATCTAGCTGTAACCCGTTTCTTTTAGGTCACTGTACATCTCTTCTCATTTGGGGGTCTTCCAGGGGAGAGTCACAGAGCACAATGAAACTCTCATTTTCTTTTCCATCATAGCCTTCTTCTTCCAAAGATACAAATTTAGGGAGTGGTGGGGTCAGACAACGTGAGTTTAATAGCCAAGAAGAGACCAGACACATCTCCAGGCTTTATCTGCGCGCTCTGCATCTTTGAGATTTCACATTACGTTCAGACTACAGGTTCCCTCCTCCTTTCTAGGCATGTTCTCTCCAGGTCACTTTGCTTCTCCTTGTGCACAACTTCCCTTTTCACCACCCCTTCTCACATTTATGAAACATCTTGCATTCATTTATGCCAAAATTATTCAGACACAGGGAAAAATGAAAGATCACAATAGAATAAGTGACCACAAAATATTAACAGATAATTTACCCCTAAGTGTTCAGTTCAGTTCAGTTTAGTTCAGTTGCTAAGTCGTGTCTGACTCTTAGATCTCACTAATAATGCAGTAAATTCAAATGATAGCAAACCAAATAATGTCCATGCATTGATTTATGAAGATAAAATATCACTTTAATTCAAACACAAATAATGGATAAACTGATTGCAATACCATCTTAAATTAGTACCTTGGGAAAGCAAAATGGAATAATAGAAAGAAATCATAGACATATTTGCAAAAGGAAACTATGGGACATGTGTAATATGGATGCACAGTGTATGTCAGAAGAAAGGCATATATTCTAACCTATTAAAGCAAAACCAAAATTCAACTCATCACCACTATCAATGCCACAAAACAAAATTAAGCAAGCAAGCAACGCGTTCAAAATTAAGCTATTTTGATATGATGTCATACCAATATAAAGCATTATTTGTTCTGATGCTTAGGAGTAAAATATGTATGCTATAACAAAAATTGAGTTATAACTATAAATCTATGAAGGCACGTTCTGCACATCAACTTGGGGTACATATTCAGAAATGGGCATTCTGTCATAGACTAGTGGGACAGCAAATTTTAAGTTACTACTTGAAAATATGAAGTTGTCAAATTCCAACTGCTTTTGACGCAATGAAAAGGAAATGGCATGTGGTTAAGTCTAATATATTAAAAATGCTACCTTGGAAAAAAAGGAATATACTGTTTTCCTTTCAAGGAATGCCAGACCACAGTATTTACAAAAGTAGAGCATGTTAGATTCCATAGATTTCTCAAACTTCTTCAGCTTAATTACAAGCCCTTGATGTTCAAGATGCATTTTAAAAGTCCTTTGAACCCACATATATTTTTTAAATTTTGCTACACAGTCCTGAATGTTTTCTAGTCTTCCCTTCACTCTCAGGCCTGTAAACACATGACAATGATGAACGGAGGGCGCCTGATGGCACGTAAGCCCATATTTCTAATAAAATTCCAGCGTGCCCCCCTACATAGTGCTCCAAGCCTAACCACTGTCTTTCAGCCTTTCCTGCCTATGCAAATCCATTTGGCCGAAACAACCTGAGAAAACTAGAATTATTTGCAGAATCACTGCAAAGGAGTTCAAGCATGGAAGAATCATTATTCATAATTTGCTGCCTATGGTAAAAATCAGTACCAGTCTGTTCATTTTCACTTACTTATTCACTTAATAAATCATCGAGCAGACATGATTTTCAACCTCCCCCAAGAAAGACAAAATTCTTTCAGAAAATAATCACTCAATGATTTAAGCTGAAAAAATAAATGTAGTGCAGACAGTACATAGAAATCTCTGTCAGCTATATAAATCTTAACATGCGTCCTCCTTCTCTTCTGCGCTATGACAATGCTAAGAGACCAAAGCAGGTTCACAAGCAAGAGGTTTCAAATTGCTCATTGTCAAAAATTTCTCACAGATATTTTCAAAAATATTATATGTTGGATAGAAGCCCCACTCTGGGTGAGTCAATTAGGAAAAGGGACTGTTTTTTTCCTGAACTCTGGATAAGACCAGATTTCTGGCAATCTTTTTTAAAAGTGGGTTGAGAACACAAATGAGCAGAAAATCAGAAATTTAGAGGAAGACTAAAATAAGGGGGAGAAAAGACAAAGCGTGATACACACACACACACACACACACACACACACACACACACATACACCTATATGGAAGAGAGGAGACTTGTGTGTGAATGACTACTGTTGAATCTGTATTAGTCACCATGTGCTAGGCTATGCCATGTTAACAAACAACTTCTAATCTCACTGGCTTATGAGGATAAAGGTTTATTTCTTACCTTCGTTGGCTGGGATTCAGGCTGATGTAGCAGCTTGCCTACACTTGCAACAGCATTCTTACCTTACAAGGAGAGAAGCAATTGTGGAATAAATATGTGACTCTTTAAACTTCTCAGATGCAGCTTTTTCGCTTCTGCTGGTATTCCATTGGCCAGAGTTAGAGGGCCAAGCTGAACTACAGGGAGGGAGTGTACCTTCTTCCTGCAGGGAGGGGCCCTGTAATGACAAATATGGCAATGAACTGTTGGTAATAATATAACATATGACGACTTCCTACAGTACCTCTGATCTATATCAGAAGGAAACTTCTAAGTAAACTTAACTTCAATTAAAGGTGAGTTGTCTCTGGAAGTTTAGGTGAACATTTTTTAAGACTTTTGTAAGTAGACCAGAAATTTTTAATCATGTGGCGAAGAAGTGAAGTCACTCAGTTGTGTCTGATTCTTTGCAACCCCATGGACTGTAGCCTACCAGGCTCCTCTGTCCATGGGATTTTCCAGGCAAGAGTACTGGAGTGGGTGGCCATGTCCTTCTCCAGGAGATCTTCCCGATGCAGGGATCGAACCCAGGTCTCCCGCATTGTAGGCAGACGCTTTACCCTCTGAGTCACTAGGGAAGCCCCTAGGTACCCCTAATTTATTTATGTTCATACTGGAGATGGGCATTATCATATGGATTAAAACTGATGACTACCTGGCATCACTGACTCAATGGACATGGATTTAGGTGGACTCCGGGAGTTGGTGATGGACAGGGAGGCCTGGTGTGCTGAGATTCATGAGGTCGCAAAGAGTCGGACATGATTGAGTGACTGAACTGAGCTGAACCTGTCTAATTTTATTTTTCTTCTTTCATAGCCTATGGCTGGAGTTTTAAGGTGTTTGTAAGCAGTGCCACTGTCCTTTCTCCCTGAGATTAGAACCAATTATGCAGTATACAGGACATGAAAATATTTGTATTCACAGTAACAAACAAACAAACAAAAACAATTGTACAACATACCATTAGATATGCCTAGGGAAGAATGTACTCATTGTCCTTATGTTTATTCATCCTTTACTGGCAAAACTGGAGATATTCTAGTTTCCAATGAAGGGAAAGTCACCTTCTCACAAAGATCATTACAAATCCAAGTTAAGTGTATACCATATTTATAAATGCCATCTTCTTTAATAAATTATCTTCAATGAATTATATTAGAGATATATGGTAGACAATTGATTTGTCAATCAGAGTCAAAAATGACCTTTATTAGTATGACAAAGTCTTAGATAGCAAGTATAAAAGGAACTATTAAAAGTAATATAAAAGAAGAATGAAATTATAATTTAATTTACTTTACCTGTAATAATAAGTTCCTTTTTGACCATACTTTTAAGCATCTACGGTTTTCCTGGTGGCTCAGAGGGTAAAGCATCTGCCTGTAATGTGGGAGACCTGGGTTTGATCCCTGGGTTGGAAAGCACCCCCGGAGAAGGAAATGACAACCCACTCTGGTATTCTTGCCTGGTGAATCCCATGGATGGAGGAGCCTGGTAGGCTACAGTCCATGGGGTCGCAAAGAGTTGGAAATGACTGAGCGATTTCACTTTTTCTTTCTTTTAAGCATCTATATTAATTATCATAGGTTGAGAAAGTTCTGAAAAGAAGATGAGTACAGCTAATTTTGAAGGTTATTTATTCCAGTCCATAAATGTTTATATTACCTCTATTATATTTCTAATTTCTATATTATATCTTTGCTAAAATCATCCAGATGATTCTATTCTGCCATGAGTGTGAGGGTCCAGTGAATCAAATCTCACCTAGCACCCTGAGCAGATATGTGTTCTTTGAAATTGTACTCACGTTTCAAGATTCACTGTGTATTTCTTCCATTATAAGAAGTCTCAAAATTTTATGACTAGACATTCATGCAAAAAAACCTAGACATCATTGTAAATGCATACATCTTGTCACACAAACAGATGTGAGGACTGTAAGGACACTGTATATACTATGGATAATTTCAAGATGATTTGAGCAATATATAACAAAACCACATTTAAAATTGGATAACTAAGTAATTATTCTAGAATATATCTAGAAACTCAATAACCATCAAGACAAGGTCAATTCAATATCCTATGCTGCAGTGTAGATATCTGTGTGTCTTTGACCAATAAAAGGACCAGATGGCAAACCTAACAGTCATTTATGCAAATGAAAAAAGCAGACTTCCTTTCCTGGCGAGTTAAGGAGGCATCTGATCACAATGTTGTACTCATAGAAAGTCATTATTTTCCCCAAAGTTGTTCTTGTCCACATATGCAATTCTTAGTTCTTCATAGGGTAGAGATAGACAACAAAATCTGGACATGCTTTTTTAAAATAAACTGTTATCTCAGAGTGACTTTTATAGAATATATGAATTTTGATTGCATCTTTTTTTCCCCTAGAATGAGATGNGGTAAAGCATCTGCCTGTAATGTGGGAGACCTGGGTTTGATCCCTGGGTTGGAAAGCACCCCCGGAGAAGGAAATGACAACCCACTCTGGTATTCTTGCCTGGTGAATCCCATGGATGGAGGAGCCTGGTAGGCTACAGTCCATGGGGTCGCAAAGAGTTGGAAATGACTGAGCGATTTCACTTTTTCTTTCTTTTAAGCATCTATATTAATTATCATAGGTTGAGAAAGTTCTGAAAAGAAGATGAGTACAGCTAATTTTGAAGGTTATTTATTCCAGTCCATAAATGTTTATATTACCTCTATTATATTTCTAATTTCTATATTATATCTTTGCTAAAATCATCCAGATGATTCTATTCTGCCATGAGTGTGAGGGTCCAGTGAATCAAATCTCACCTAGCACCCTGAGCAGATATGTGTTCTTTGAAATTGTACTCACGTTTCAAGATTCACTGTGTATTTCTTCCATTATAAGAAGTCTCAAAATTTTATGACTAGACATTCATGCAAAAAAACCTAGACATCATTGTAAATGCATACATCTTGTCACACAAACAGATGTGAGGACTGTAAGGACACTGTATATACTATGGATAATTTCAAGATGATTTGAGCAATATATAACAAAACCACATTTAAAATTGGATAACTAAGTAATTATTCTAGAATATATCTAGAAACTCAATAACCATCAAGACAAGGTCAATTCAATATCCTATGCTGCAGTGTAGATATCTGTGTGTCTTTGACCAATAAAAGGACCAGATGGCAAACCTAACAGTCATTTATGCAAATGAAAAAAGCAGACTTCCTTTCCTGGCGAGTTAAGGAGGCATCCGATCACAATGTTGTACTCATAGAAAGTCATTATTTTCCCCAAAGTTGTTCTTGTCCACATATGCAATTCTTAGTTCTTCATAGGGTAGAGATAGACAACAAAATCTGGACATGCTTTTTTAAAATAAACTGTTATCTCAGAGTGACTTTTATAGAATATATGAATTTTGATTGCATCTTTTTTTCCCCTAGAATGAGATGTTAAAAAATCAATCCCTAGAAGATATTTGATGGAATTCATAGTTTGTTCATTTCGATGCTGGGAAATAGTAGATAAAAAATAAATTTTGTCATTATGGTCTTTTGTTGTTGTTCAGAGGCTAAGTCAGTCTGACGCTTTGTGACCCTATGGACTGCAGCACACTAGACTCCTCTGTCCCTCACTGTCTCCTGGAATTTGCTCAGATTCATATCCATTGAATCGATGAAAAAATCTAGCCATGTTATCCTCTGCTTCTCCCTTCTCTTTTGCCTTCAGTCTTTCCCAGCATCAGGGTCTTTTCCAATGAGTCAGCTCTTCACATCAAGTGGCCAAAGTTTTGGAGTTTCAGCTTCAGCATCAGTCCTTCCAATGAATAGTCCTCCAATGAATATTCAATGAATATCCAGGACTGATTTCCTTTAGGATGGACTGATTTGCTCTTCGTGAAGTACAAGGGACTCTCAAGAGTCTTCTCCAACACCACAATTCAAAAGCATTAATTCTTCGGCGCTCAGCCTTCTTTATGGTCCAACTCTCACATCTGTACATGAGTACTGGAAAAATCGTAGCTTTGACTATACAGACCTTTGTCAGCAAAGTGATGTTTCTGCTTTATAATATGCTGTCTACGTTGGTCATAGCTTTTCTTCCAAGGAGCAAGCATCTTTTAATTTCATGGTTGTAGTCACTGTCAACAGTGATTTTGGAGCCCAAGAAAATAAGATGCATCACTGCTTCCACTTGTTCCCTTTTTATTTTCCATGAAGTGATAGGACCAGATGCCATGACCTTAGTTTTTTGAATGTTGCATTTCAAGCCAGCTTCTTCACTCTTCTCTTTCACCCACATCAAGACTTCACCCACATCCTCTTCATTTTCTACTATTGGAGTGGTATCATCTGCATACCTGAGGTTGTTGATATTTCTCTGAGAAATCTTGATTCCAGCTTGTGACTTATCCAGCCCAGCATTCTTCATGATGTACTCAGCACAGAAGCTAAATAAGCAAGGTGACAATGCATAGCCGTGTCATACTCTTTTCCTAATTTTGAACCAATCTATTGTTCCATGTCCAGTTCTGACTATTGCTTCTTGACCTACACATGGACTTCTCAGGAGACAGCTAAGATGGTCTGCACTCCTGCCTCTTAAGATTTTTTCAGTTTGTTGTGATCTACACCATCAATGAAGCACAAGTAGATGTGGTTTTTTGGTTTTTTTTTTTTGGAACTTCCTTGCTTTCTCCATGATACAGTGAATGTGGGCAGTTTGATTGCTGGTTCCCTTGCCTTTTCAAAATCCAGCTTGTACATGTGGAAGTTTTCAGCTCACATATTCCTGATGCCTAGCTTGAAGGATTTAGAGCATAACCTTGCTAGCATATGAAATGAGGACAATGGTACAGTAGTATCAACATTCTTTGGTATTGCTCTTCTTAGGGACTGAAAAGAAAACTGACCTTTTCCATTCCTGTGGCCACTGCTAAGTTTTCCAAATTTGCTGACATATTGAGTGCAGCACTTTAACAGCATCATCTTTTAGGATTTTCAATAGTTCCGCTGGAATTCCATCACCTCCACTAGCTTTATTCCTAGTAATGCTTCCCAAGGTCCACTTGACTTCACACTCCAAGATATCTGACTCTAGGTGAGTGACCATACCACTGTGGTCATTCAGGTCATTATGACCTTCTCTGGGTAGTTTCGCCTGTATTNTTCAATAGTTCAGCTGGAATTCCATCACCTCCACTAGCTTTATTCCTAGTAATGCTTCCCAAGGTCCACTTGACTTCACACTCCAAGATATCTGACTCTAGGTGAGTGACCATACCACTGTGGTCATTCAGGTCATTATGACCTTCTCTGGGTAGTTTCGCCTGTATTCTTGTCACCTCTTCCTAATCTCTTCTACTCCTGTTAGGTCCCTACCATTTCCGTCCTTTGCTGTGCCCATCTTTTCCCCATTCTATTGTTTTCCTCTATTTCTTTATGTTGTTCATTTAAAAAGGCTTTCTTATCGCTCTCTGCTCTTTCTGCATTCAGTTGGGTATATCTTTCCCTTTCTCCCTTGCCTTTGCTTCTCTTTCCTCAGCTTTCATAAAGCCTCCTCAGACAACCACTTCACCATCTTGCATTTTTATTTTTGTATTTGGGATGGTTTTGGTCACTATTGCCTTTACAATGTTACAAACCTCTGTCTATAGTTCTTCAAGCACTCTGTCTACCAGAACTAATCATTTTAATCTATTTATCACTTCCACTGGATAATCATAAGGAATTTGATGTAGGTCATACCTGAATGGCCTAGTGGTTTTCCCTATTTTCTTCAATTAAAGTCTGAATTTTGCAATGAGGAGTTCATGATCTGATCCACAGTCAGCTCAAGGTCTTGTTTCTCTAACTGTATTGAGCTTCTCCATCTTTGACTATGAAACACAAAATCAATTTGAATTTGCTATTGACCATCTGGTGATGTCCACATCTTGTGCTGTTGGGAAAAGTTATTTTTGATGACCAGTGTGTTCTCTTGACAAAACTGTTAACCTTGCTCCACTTCATTTTGTACTCCAAGTACAAACTTACCTGTTATTCTGGTATCTCTTCCCGTCCTACTTTTGCATTCCAATCCCTTACGATGAAAAGGCATCATTTTAGGTGTTAGTACTAGAAGATCTTCACAGAACCAGTCAATTGCTCCTTCTTCACCATCAATGATTGAGGCATAGACTTGGATTATTGTGATGCTGAATGGTTTATGTTGGAAGCAAACTGAGATCATTCTGTCCTTTTGAGGTTGCACCCAAGTACTGCATTTCAGACTCTTTTGCTGACTATGAGGGCTACCCCATTTCTTCTAAGGGATTCTTGCCTGCAGTAGTTGATATAATGGTCATTTAAATTAAATTCATCCATTTCCATCCATTTTAGTTCGCTGATTCCTATAATGTTGATGTTCACTTTTCCCATCTCCTGTTTGACCATGTCCAATTTACTTTGATTGATGAATCTAATATTCCAGGTTTCTATTGGTCTTTATAGTATCAAATTTTACTTTCATCAGCAGACACTTCTACAACTGAGCACTGTTTCCTCTTTGACCCAGCCACTTCATTCTTTCTGGAGGTATTAGTAACTGCCCTCTACTCAAAATTTGTCACTTTGGTCTAGCCGTTAATAAAAAATAATTAAATATTATGTTCTATTTTTAAAATAATAACCAAAAGATTAGGGTAAATTCTGCAAGTGAAAGTGTGAAAAGGAAAGTTGCTCAGTTGTGCCCAAGTTTTTGCAACCCCATGGACTATACCCTGCCAGACTTCTCTGTCCATGGACTTCTCCAGGTAAGAATACTTGAATGAGTTGCCATTCCCTTCTCCAGGGGATCTTTCTAACTCAGGGACTGAATCTGGGTTTCCTATATTGCAGGAAGTCTTTACAGTCTGAGCCATCAAGGAAGCCCAAAGTCTGTAAAATATGCTATTAATATCCATTAAATTAATTAATCAAATAAATATATGTATCTGTTTATAGCCCTAAAGTAAGGAGTTGAATCTAGAAAAATAGAATGGATGAGACCCAAAGGTCTAATAAGGGAGAAAAACATTATAATACATTGTGTTAAATGCTTAGGTAATGGTACATACAGTGAGATAATGAATTATCCACTGGAGAATTCTTGATTTTCTTTGTCATGACAAATGACTGTGCTTGCAATTCATTGAAAAACTGAGTTATATTATTTGAGAACATGTTAATATATTAGGAATTTGAAGGGAAATCTCTACTATATTACTTTGTGTGTACATTCTGTATATATATATAATCAATGCACTATTTTTTCTCTGTCTGGTTCTGGGAGTTATATAAATATACAATTGTTAAAGCCCATGTTATACTATTCCTTGAATCTGACTTCAAGATATTCTTTCAATAACTAATATACAGATATACATATCTAGCAAATATAGTATATATATTATTATAGAGAAAATATTGATTATTTATTGAATGACCTTTATATACTATTTGGATATTCATTATAGGTCTCTACTATTTTGTTTTCACTTCACCTTCAAGTACACACAAGGAACATTATGACAATCAAAAACTCATTAAGCAATTGAATATGGATTATGTAAGTTACAAAGCAGAATATTAATTAGATGAGTGTTGTATTTTTATAACAGATTTGCCTTTTTAAGAAATTAAATCACTTAGAGGATTCTGTATGATATCTGTTAACTTTCAAAATGTCCTTCTAGAGCAGTGAAAAATAAGACTTGGAAAATTAGCAATGTACAGAGTTACACCATTCTTCTGGCTTGCTCCAAAGATGTATACTTCAAATTTATTGTTGGGTATTTCACTTCAACTGATAGCATTTATCAACTAAAACAGGGTATCATTATCCCCATGCAATCCACAATCCTCCTACATTACTATGAGAAGTATAGGGTCACTGAACAGCAAGGCCCAGACCCACAACTTTGGCACTGCCATTAGTTTTAAATTCAGAGAAAGCATCTGAAGTCCTCCTGCCCTTATGCTAACCAGCGAGCTGAGTGAGAGATGATATTATACGTATTTCAATGGAGCTTAAATTCTTGATTACTTTTTTTTTTTACCCACTCTAACATTAATCATTACAATTCATTAAATATTGGCCTTAAACTTTCAGGGATAGAATCAAGGAATTCTATCCCTGAAACTTGTTTCTCACAGCACTGTCCACATGAAATATGTTTAAACAACATTACTGAGTAGCTGTATTAGTGAAAGTTAAGGATTGAAATCAGCTACATGATACATTGGAATGCTGATTCTCCTCAGTTTCTCAAATTGTGGATGCCCCTTACCTTCAAAGTGGTAGCCTTCCAAATACAGGATTTACTTGAGTATTCCAATTATCTGGAATCAAGATTGCTGGAAGAAATATCAATAACCTCAGATATGCAGATGATACCAACCTTATGATAGAAAGTGAAGAACTAAAGAGCCTCTTGATGAAAGTGAAAGAGGAGAGTGAAAAAGTTGGCTTAAAGCTCAACATTCAGAAAACGAAGATCATGGCATCTGGGCCCATCACTTCCTGGCAAATAGATGGGGAAAAAGTGGAAACAGTGGCTGACTTTATTTTGGGGGGCTCCAAAATCACTGTAGATGGTGATTGCAGCCATGAAATTAAAAGACGCTTAATCCATGGAAGGAAAGTTATGACCAACCTAGACAGCATATTAAAAAGCAGAGATATTACTTTGCCAACAAAGGTCCATCTAGTCAAGGCTATGGTTTTTCCAGTAATCATGTATGGATGTGAGAGTTGGACTATAAAGAAAGCTGAGTGCAGAAGAGTTGATGCTTTTGAACTGTGGTGTTGGAGAAGACTCTTGAGAGCCCCTTGGACTCCAAGGATATCCAACCAGTCCATCCTGGAGGAAATCAGTCCCGAATATTCATTGGAAGGACTGATGCTGAAGCTGAAACTCCAGTACTTTAGCCACCTGATGCAAAGAACTGAGTCATTTGAAAAGACCCTGATGCTGGGAAAGATTGAAGGTAGAAAGAGAAGGGAATGACAGAGGATGAGATGGTTGGATGGCATCACTGACTCAATGGATATGACTTTGGGTAAACTCTGGGAGTTGGTGATGGACTGGGAGGCCTGGCGTGCTGCAGTTCATGGGATCATGAAGAGTCAGACACAACTGAGCAAATGAACTGAACTGAACTGAAATTGTTCACTAATTTACCAAGCTAACATTAGCCTATGCTGGTCTTCAGCCAAAAAACACTTACCAGTAGGTGGTTATAAGCTTTCCTAGGTCCAAATGACATCTACATTCTATTAAGTGCTTAGAGCTGCACTGATGTGCCTGTAAACAAGACTATCACCCCCAAGATCTGAGATGCAACACATGATAATGAGTTAAAGCTCTGCCCCATCCCCATATTCAATTTGGGGATCTTTCTGGATAAAAAGGCTAGTAAGCCCAGAGATGTCATAGCCATCAAAGCATCAATATAAAAGTCATTTATTTTTAAGAAGCTTTACTTCATATGTTAACCTTTCCAGTGTTAGGTTCTAAATTCTCTACGATCAATTAGAATTAATCCAAAGCATAATATTAGATTATGCTTCCCCTTTATAATTTATTTCTAATTCTCTTGCCAGAAACACACAGGCATACCAAGTTTGCTGATGAACAGCCCTCCATAAAGAAAAACATATCCTGCCTGTAATCATTACACAATGCAAATATTTTCCCTGAGAATCCTATAATACATCATGCTAAACAGGAAAATGATATGGCCTTAGTGAGGTCAACTGTAAGTGCCAGGAAGAAAGCTCACCCTTTTCTTGATGACTTAGAACCACTGAGCTGGATAGAAGGGACACCCTCCACCTCCATCTGCTGTGGCTTCTTTTCACTAGGGATTAATTGACTCTAACTGAATTAGCAGATACTCTCTGTGTAATTGCTTGGTGAGTTGACAATGATTTCAGGTCAACCACTGATCAGATTGTCAGAATGCCAAGGGGAGGTGATCATTGTTTTAGAAAACTGAATTGAAAATTTAAAACTAAGTTTCTGATGGCAACATAGAAGAAACAGAACTTAATAAAGAAAAACCTAAAATCACGGCATCCGGTCCCATCACTTCATGGTAAATAGATGGGGAAACAGTGGAAACAGTGACAGGCTCTATTTAGGAGGGGCTCCAAAATCACTGCAGATGAAATTAAAAGACACTTGCTCCTTGGAAGAAAAATTATGACCAACCTAGACAGCATATTAAAAAGCACCGACATTACTTTACCAACAAAGGTTCATCTAGCCAAAGCTTTGTTTTTTCTCCAGTAGTCATGTATAAATGTGAGAGTTGGACTATAAAGAAAGCTGAGCGCCAAAGAATTTATGCTTTTGAACTGTGGTGTTAGACTCTTAAGAGTCCCTTGGACTGCAAGGAGATCCAATCAGTCCATCTTAAAGGAAATCGGTCCTGAATATTCACTGGAAGGACTGATGCTGAAGCTAAAGTTCCTCCAATACTTTGGCCACCTGATGCAAAGAACCGACTCACTGGAAAAGACGCTGATGCTGGGAAAGATTGAAGGTGGGAGCAGAAGGGCATGACAGAGGATGAGATGGTTGGATGGCATCACCGACGCGATGGACATGAGCTTGAATAAGCTCCAGGAGTTGGTGATGGACAGGGAGGCCTGACGTACTACAGTCCATGGGGTCACAAAGAGTCGGACACGACTGAGGACTGAACTGAACTGAGGAAGCAAGCTCTAGACCAGATCTAGCTCTGATGCAAGCGTTTAGACACCAGTGGCATTTCTGTCATCCATTTTTCATCCTCAGCAAGACAGGGATGGTTAAAAATATTAAGTAAAGAATGTATGGCAGATTTTTGAATCAACAATTGTGAAGAAACAATGTGAATAATGAAATTAAAGATGTGACAGTTGATAAATGGGAAACAAGTTATTATGGAGCATGTGTACACTCAAGGTTCTTAAAATAGAATTAATCCTTACAAGCCACTAATGTTTCTGTACTAGATTAATGTTACTATTCACAGAGGTTGATCATCCCCAAGGAAGTTCACAGTACATCAAACCGACACTGTTCACTAAAGGGCAATTATATTTGGTAGAAATAATCCCCTTGAAAGTAGAAAAAGAAAAGAAAATCAATCACTTCATGATTTAATGGACTACCCAACAGAAATACCCGCCATTACCAAATATGAACTACTGTGGTAATGATTAGAACATACTTTACTATGGAAGAAAACACTTACTTTGGACCACTTTCAATTCAAGCCCATTAAAATTTAATCAAGCCCACTATACAATTAACAAATAGCAATTTTGAAAATTTACCACCAATTCTAGATCTCCATTATTTTATTATTGTCATTTAAGAAATATTTATTTATTGTCTTTACTATGCTAGACACTTAGTCTTTTTTATATATACATTATAAAGTTGTTCTTGTTAAACCCAGATAGACTTTCTTCTGATCAATGTCTCTTAATATTGGCAGTCAAATCTTATGTGAACCAATTCAGGATATGCTGAGTGGAATGAAGGAATTGCATCAAACACATTCTTTTGTGTCTATTAAGATCCTATCCTTATCTTTCATTTCGCCGTTTCCCTATTCCCAAATCTTTACCTGATGTGTCCTATGCTGAAACATGGCCTTCACTTGCAGCTTTTACACTTTGCTTCACTCTATCCTTTTGCCTGTAAGATTCAGCATTTCCATGTCTACTAGTCAACGTCTGTTCCTCCATCTAAGAACAACTTTTCTTCCACCTGTGTCAAGTTCAAGCAAAATTAGTAGATAATCTCAGTCAGAGCTAATCTCTCCTTTTGGGAGCCTCTCATGTCCTGAATTTCTATAATAGCACTTTTCATGGTCTTGCACAGCTGAAAACTTACAAACATTTCTTCCTCATAGACCCTGAGATTCTTTAATATTTATTTTATATTGGTGTACAATTGATTGGCACTATTGTATTAGTTTTAGATGTACAGAAAAGTAATTCAGTCATATGTATACACATTCTTTTCCCATTTAGACTGTGGCAGAACATTGAGCAGAGTTCTTGTGCTATACGGTAGATTTTTGCTGGTTATCTATTTTAAAGATAGCAATCTGTACATATTGATTCTAAACTTCCAATCTATCCCTCCCCTTGTTCTTTTCCCCCTGGTAACTGTAAGTTGGTTCTCTAAGTCTACGAATCTGGAGATTCTTGAAAGAAGGGAATATATTTTTCTCTAGCCCAGGGACAGAAACCTATGTAGAAATTCTGAATTATAGAAATTAGTACAGAAATTTGCAAATCCATCTGGAAAGGACTTTATCATTCCTCATTATGATTTAAATTAGTGGCAATTTTGTAAGCCATATTCTCTTTTTATGAAGGCTGTTACAGCATAATTAGTGGTTAATTAGAGAATGTGGAGTGCAAGACCAGGCTATGCCACTTATCCACATGAATGCCTGTGGGGAAATTCTTTAAGCTCCTTAAGGCTCTAGTTCCTCATGGGAAAATCAGAATGTTAACAATATGTATTTAATAGGACTTTTGTAAGAATTAAATGAGTTAAGTATATAAAGAGCAAATTGAAGGTAGAATAGTTATATATATATATATATATATATATATATACTGTTACTAGACTGGAGTTCATGAGCATATATGAATGGAACTAGTATGGAAATCATGAGTACCCTCCAAAGAATAATTAAAAATATGAAGACATTTCAGTGGATTTTTAACCTAGCAATAAATAAATTTTTGAGAATTATCTGTACTACTTAAGACATCTGCAAATCTCTCTTTTCCCTTCTCTTTCACAAGGGAAAATCCAAAAACTAAGATCCAGCTGGAGACTATATGTTCCATATCAGGGTTTCTCTCTTCCTTTCTATGGGTGATCCTCATCTCTATCTCAAGTAAGGGATGTTCCAAGCAGTAAGCTTTTAAGCTACGGTTGCAAATCAAAGGTAGAACTGTATTCACAGTTCTAGACAACATACCCATGGTATCTAGTGATAATAGAAACTCACACTTGCTTCCTCACGCATTGGCAGATTGATTCTGATTCTGATTCTCATAGCTAGGCACCCTAGTTTCTCTCTGCAATATGATCAAGTTTCAGTCAACAAAAAGAATATTTATTATTCATGTGCGTGCATGCATGCTAAGTTGCTTCAGTTATGTACGACTCTTTGCAACCACATGGAATGTAGCCCACTGGGCTTCTCTGTCTACAGGATTCTCCAGGTAAAATAATTGGAGAAAGTTGCCATGCCCTCCTCCAGGGGCTCTTCTTGACCCAGGGATCGAACTGACATCTCTTGCATCTGCTGCATTGGCAGGTCGGTTTTTTACCACTAGAGTCACCTGGGAACCCATTTAGTATACAAAATGAGCAATAAAAGTAGAGAAATTTTTATTTATTTCCATAATTCCTAGATGTATTATTGATGAGCATAAACTGCAGGGACACTTCAACAACGTGGTGGAGAAGAAAGTCCAAATAATTTCAGAATTAGGTACAAAAGACACAGTGCTTCCATGTGCAAATAAGTCTCCCTCCTTCAATATTAAATCGTGTTTCAACATTTCCATAGTTACAGAAAGCTTGAGTGTTCTTGGAAAGGATTCTATGCACAGAAAGTTTTAAAATGTTGTTTCTTTTAAACTGGGGGTCATTTGTCTTATTCTAGCAATACACAACTCTCTTCAGTGTTAAGAACCTTGATTTATGCCTGCGCAAAAATCCCCTCCCTCATTTTCCTAATGAGTAAAGCCTGCTAGGAAACAGAACACATTTTGATTAATAGTGCTTTGATAGTTATCTCTTCTTTGTATAGGAAGAAGCTTGCTAGTTGCCTCTTAGTTGTAAATCAGAAAAGGATACTTCAGATATCAGGCCTCTCTGTGGTCTCTGGACCACATTAACTGGAATTCAGTTCCAGTTAATTAGCATTTAATGAACTTCTACTCTTTTCCTGGCACTGTATCCAGTGAGGAGAAAAACAGGAACAAGCATAGTACCTGACCTCAAAGGGCTTACAGCATGGTATTTCCTCAGTATCTACAGGGAATTGGCTCCAGGAGCCAGACAGATACTAAAATTCTCAGATGCTCAAGTCCCTTATATAAAATTGCAGAGTTCTTGCTTACAACTAATGTGCATCTGCCATATACTTAATTATTATTTTTGCTTACATTTTTATTGGAACATAATTGCTTTACAGTGCTGTGTTTGTTTCTGCTGCATGATGAAGTCAATAAGCCATATGAATACATATATCCCCTCCCTTTTGGGTCCCCCTTCCCCCATCCCCCTCCCACCTCTCTGGGTCATCACAGAGCATTGCACTGAGCTTCCTGTGCTTTATAGCAGGTTCCCACTAGCTATGTATTTTACACATGGTAGTGCCATATATTTTAAATCATCACCAGATTACTTACAATCTTCAGTGCAATGTAAATGTCATGTAAATTTGCACGTGGCAGTTTCAGGTTTTGCTTTTTTGGAACTTTCTGAAATTATTTGGGATACGTTCAATCTGTGGTTGGTTGAGTCCTCAGAGGTGAAACCTACAGATATGGAGTGCCAACTGTATAGTCAAGGAGACAGACATACAGACGCATGATTGAAGCAACACATAAAGTATTTCTTCTATACTTTGTAGAGAGGACAGGAAAAGATGAGACACAGGAGAGAAAGAAATACATTCTGCTGGGAAAGAGGATGTATAAAAGGATGAATTTCCATACCTGGAAATTTGTAGATGTAAATGTTGTCATGTTGGGGGGAGGGGGGTTTGAGAAGCAGTACATATCTATACGTATAGCTGATCCACTTCATTGTACAGAAGAAACTAGCACAACATTATAAAGCAATTATACTCCAAGAAAAAATAAAAATGAAAAAAATGTGGTCATATTAAACACAACATATTCCACAGAGTCAAAGCTATGGTTTTTCCAGTAGTCATGTATGGATGTGAGGGTTGGGCTATAAAGAAGACTGAGTGCCAAAGAACTGATGCTTTTGAACTGTGGTGCTGGAGAAGACTCTTGAGAGTCCCTTGGACTGCAGGGAGATCATATCTGATGCTGGGAAAGACTGAGGGCAGGAGAAGAAAGATGGCAGGGAATGAGATGGTTGAATGGCATCACCGACTCCACGGACTCAATGGACATGAATTTGAGCAAACTCTGGGAGACAGTGAAGGACAGAGATGCCTGACGTGCTGCAGTCCATGGGGTCACAAAGAGTCAGACAGGACTTACTAACAACAACATGTTGATGTCATTTCTCCCCATAAAGTCTGCTCAGATATTTTCCAGGAGATCCCAGGTGACATCTCTTATATGCTCCTAACGTTTTTCTTTTATTAATTCTTGTCCTACTTTCCTGTTCATGATTGCTATTAATAAACTAGTTGAAGAATGTCCTCTTTAACCACCTGGAACCTTCTGCCTCCCTCCCAACAGGCTAACCCTGATGCAACTGACATGCCCACCAGCAGTGTGCCCCTTTCAGACTCCACTTAGGGGAAGACACACAGTGTTCTGTGACCTTTTCCAATCTCCATATTGCAATTTCTTAGCTGCTTCTGATGCACTATTGTTTGTGCACAATTCTCCCAACATCCTGCCTGATTTTTTCCCTTTGGAGTCTATCTTCAGCCTCTCCCTCTAACGGATTCAATTGTAGACACTGGCTGTGATGTGTGCTCTCTAATTTCTAGACATCTGAACATCACATTTTCCCCTGTTGAGTGTCCTCTGCAACCCTCCTATCCCATGATTTTATATGACAGTAACTAGATGTTACACAGGGAATATTAGCTCACCAGTTCATGAAAAAGAGCCACTTAGGCTTCATCCCTGCTATAATTCTTAGAAGAGATGATGCCTGAATTTGAACTTACTAGACAGGAAAGGTGGAAAAGCCATTCCCAGTAGAGAGAACCACCTGGCCACAGCACAGAATGTGAGTCGGACAATTTAGTTTAGGCCAGTGAGAAGAGCAGTGTGGCTGGAGAGGGAGTAGGACCAGGTCACAGAAAGCCTTGAGTGCTCTGAATAGAGACAGTGACTTACTTGAGCTGACATTAGGGAAACATTAGCCCATTTTACCTGAAGGAAATAACATAGTCTTAACTGTACACAATGATTACTGTAATCTACAGGGGAAAGAAATGGAGGCTAAGACTACTAGAGAGAGGCCTAGTATTTGGGAGACAGCTATGATCATTTACAATAGAAAAAAATACTAAAATATGGTATGGGCTCTGGAGCAGAAGTTAGATTCCTAAAAAGTTATAGGCAATTAGAGGACAGTCAAAATTGCCAGATTTTGCGGCTAACATTGAAGGTGTTGGGTCCATTAGCCAAAACAGGAAATTGAGCTGAAAAGGCAGGTTGGAGGGTAAAACTGAGGAATAGGGAGAATAAGAAGCCTGTGCAGATATGTCAAGCTTATGAAGCTCATGCTACACTGTAAAGGGAAAACTTGAATTTGAATATTATTCCTTGAGCTTGATCCCAGGAGGCAGTTGCACTGAAGGTTTAGATCTGAATCATCAACATGTAGATGGTCGTTTAAATAAGATCAGTAGATGAGATTGCAAAGCTATTCAAAGCGTGAGTGAGAAGAGATGAGGACCAAAGAGGGAAACTTGGGAATGAAAAGTAATTTCTTACACATATTTGTTAGACTAGTATATGATCCTAAAACTCATTTGTCCTGTGTTCTCTGTCTTGCTCATAAGATTAACTATTAGACTTATAGACTTTCATTTCTTTGGTACGTTTTTTAATTTTTGTAAATACCATTTTTTGCCCCTTTTCCCCCTCTTTGTGGGAAAGCATTATGTTCTTATTTGTTCTGGAGATGAGTGTTCTGTTCAGAAATGAAGCTGAAAACACTGTCCACAAGATTGGCTTTCTGGCAAACAAAATGATGGTACCCTAGTGCCTGGTACTTTTTTGCTTTATAAAGCCAGTGCCAGAGGGGTAAATTTCAGCAGGCATGGCATTGGCCCAAGTTGTTTTATTGAAGTAAGAAATGGTCCTTCCAGGGTACTTTCCTTTGATCAAGGTATAAAATGTATTGGTTAATGGTGTCAACTTGCAACAATGGGTCAGGGGGTGTTTGTACCAACTTGATGTCATGGTTTACTAATGACTGAGGTTAATGATTAAAGAAGCCCTTGCCAAGATCTGCCTTGGGGTCCCTGGTTCTGAGGTTCCTGATCCAAGAGAGAAAGTATGGCCTGGAGGAAGAAGCACATTTGAAACTCAAGGCAGGTTCCTCCCAGAACATTTGCTACAGGGTAGCCTTTGACTGCAATGCATATCCTTATTTTAATGCTATTTCTAAATTATGTCATTTTCCTCCAATAAATCATATATTTATAAGCACTGTCACTTTGGGTCCTGAGAGTCTTCTAGAAAAGACTAAGTCTTCAAGAGACTTTAGAAATTGAACCCTGTCTACCTTCATTAGAGCAGTGCCTCTAAGCCAAATTAATTAAGTAGTTGGATCCAAATAAGCATAGATACTTATCAGCAACTTAGTGGTCATTTAAAAATATACAAACATTGAAAGTACAAATAAAATGTTCATTTCATTTTTCAGTAACTACAATCATTCACTAATGGGGCTGTGTTATCAGATTGGACACGGTCACTCTCATTTCCTGTTTTGTGACGATATTCACACCATACTTTCTGGTTATCACAGCAACCTCCTGAAGCCCAGTCACGTAAGGATGTGACATCATCTAGAGGACAGTAGCTTAATCTAATGTTGAAACTGTGAATGACTTTGAGGTAGTAGTTTGGATCATGTCCAACAAATGCTGTTATTTCACTCAAACATTGAAACTATCATGCAATGTCCATGTGAATTTGCTACAGCACCCTGGGGCACTTCAGCAAACATTATGGGAGCCACAATACAAAAGAATGATACTAAGTGAATNAGCTTAATCTAATGTTGAAACTGTGAATGACTTTGAGGTAGTAGTTTGGATCATGTCCAACAAATGCTGTTATTTCACTCAAACATTGAAACTATCATGCAATGTCCATGTGAATTTGCTACAGCACCCTGGGGCACTTCAGCAAACATTATGGGAGCCACAATACAAAAGAATGATACTAAGTGAATCCTTTGTTCATAGACAATCTTCCTATGATAATCAACAGTTACTAGTATGGCGGTCACAATGTGATGGGGTTGGGGTAAAAGACAGACAGTATTTATTTTTTAAAAGATCCTACTATTCATTTCCTAGAGAAAAAAAAAAATTAAAGGTGGCTGAAATCAGAAACTTAGATACACCTGAAAAAGAGCTTTTCTCATCACTAAGCAACCTTGCCACCTAAATAAAACAATGTTATTTCCATGCACTTTCCACTCTGAAAAGCCTGTGGGTAGTCTCTCTACAATGCCTCGGTAGGATAAAGAAGGCAGATTTATCAGGAACAGGTGTTTTCAGCAGGAGAGAGGCATATTTCAACCGACTGGGGTTTCTCTTTGTGAAAATTTACCTTTGAAGATGGAGAAGGTAATTTTAGGTCTATAGATAGCTGATCTTTGAAAAATCAATAGAGAAACTTTCTGAATGAGATTCTTTATTACATATTGCATGTCTGGTTCTTGCTCTTTGCTGCTCCTAAGGACAGCTATCAACTTTTTCTCTTTATTCATTCATTCACTCATTCAGTCATCAAACATTCATTGACTATCAGCTCTGTGCCAGGTGTACTGTTCCAGACACTGTAGAGAATTAAAGAATGGAATGTTGAAATGTAACACCCACAGGAATTTAGAAATTGGGTCATCCTCTACTTTTTAAATGTTATTTTTGATTCTGCAAGCCAGAAGGCATTTAAAAGACTAGTTGTCTCCAACAGAAGCTGAGAAAAGGAATATACCGGTTCAGATGTTCTTTGTTCATTGAGGTGTTTCTGGACATAAATTCTCATTGTTTTGTTTCCAGTGCAGTCATATTTTCCTGTGGTCTTAAAAATAAGCCATATGTTCTGAGGATATCAGAGGTGACACAGTGGAAGAAGAGAAAACACTGAACTGTGGACTTTCCCCCATTTTATCTATGGCAGCATCATATTTATCTGTTCTACATATGAGACCTAAAAGAAGTTTTCAGACAAAGACATTCTCTTCATAAAAGAAAAAAAATTGTGTAAACTATCAACCCTTTTTTCTGCTACCTTCCTAAAAAAAAAAAAAAAAAATTAGTCCCTAGCAGGGAAATTGCAAATAAATCAAATGACTCTAGACTTCCATGGTCTTGTTCATGTTTGTCAGCTGTTATGGATATACTGGGCTTCCCTGGTTGTTTTGTGGTAGGGAATCCACCTGCCAATGCAGGAGCTGAGAAGACACAGGTTCAATCCCAGGGTCAGAAAGATCCCTTGAGGTAGGACATGGCAACCCACTCCAGTACTCTTGCTGGGGTCACACCACCTACAGAAGAGCATGGCGGGCTACGGTCCATGGGATCGCAAAGAGTCAAGCATGGCTGAAGTGAATGAGCATGCATGTGGTTGTGCTATTTATCATCCTGTATGTCCCAGCCAAAATATTTTTCTTTCTAGTTCTTTGGAGGGAATTAATGTGAGCTTATTAACTGAAGCAACAGAGGATATAGTGAGATTACTTTCATCTCACAGGAGGGCATTCAGAGGAGTCTAACAACAAATTAATAGAGGAAAACTTCAGTCATTTTTGTTGGAGTTGAGGACTAATCAATTGTCATTGCCTCTCTATCCCAGTTTTGAGCTCACTGAAAGAAATTAATCAGGAAGATAAAGATGAGTGTATCACTTCTGTCACTCTCAAAAGCTAGCTTGGAGAATATGGATTTAAGTCTGTTAACTAGGTAGGCTGTGTGCTGCAGTCCATTGGGTCATAAAGAGTCAGACACACCTGAGCAACTAAACTGAACTGAACTGAACTAGGTAAACTTGTTAATATTACATCATCAAATGTTAATCACCCACCTCATTACAAGCACTACTAGGAAACCACAGGCCTCACCTGAAGGTCAGTTTACTACATGGCTAAAGGCAGACCAAAGCTTAAGCTCTCAGCATACAAGCACATCCCAAATTGAAAAGAGGGAGTGTCTGTGTTTCCAGTCTTTAGTTACACCTCCCAGAGGTACTGGGATGGCCAAAAGGTTTGTTCAGCTTCCCATATCATCTTATAGCAAGCATACTTTTTGGCCAATCCCAATATTAATCAGAAATGCTCCTTTTCTCCCGGATAGGGGTGAGTTAGGGAATAGGTTAAGAATCTAGGCGTGTATAGGAACAATATTTTCCTGGGGGAAACCACAGGGAAATAAACAATCCACACTGGGACTGAGGACCCAGAATGAGTACTTCTGAGTTTGTAGAGGACGGTGTGTGTGTGAGTATGGGAGGTGAGGACTGCCGTGTGAATTTACATTATCTACATCTGGATGTTCAGTTGGTCAGTGCCTGCGTGCGCACGCACTCAAACACAGTTGCTCAGTCATATCTGACTCTGCGACCCCATGAACTGTAGTCTGCCAGGTGCTTTCTGTCCATGGAATCTTCCGGGCAAGAATACTGGAGTGGGTTAGAGAATTTCATTTTCCAAGATGGTCAGTACTATGACATTAAAACTATCTCATTGAATACCCCAGCGTGGACCCTTTAACAGCTACAGGTAACTGGATCAGTTCATCAAGTAGCATCTTCAGAAATGTGACCATGAATTTATTTCACAACAAAATTCTGGATACTAGAAAGATAGAGGGGAGGCAGGTTGATACCGGGATTAATGGATTCCAGTGCTTCCCCGAAGAATCTCCAGAATGAATTTGTGTCTGAATACACTGAATGAGAAAATATCCTGGGCATATCCATTTGATTAAAATTAAAAAAGGGTAACCAAGGCTGTGTGAAATGTTAAAGCAAACTCTAGGGGAGGCAACAGAGGAGGAGGAAAGAAGGCTAGAATAATAATAGAAAGGGCCAGAGCTTATTCTTTCCCCACATCTTTGATAAAACTCAGGAATTTACCTCATTTCTTATTTATAAAGAAATCTTTTTTGAGAAGAAAGGTTTTGGTTTTTTTTAATCACCACTGTATCTTTCTCACTACCTTGTCCCTCAGTATAATCATTCTATTGACCCAGGTAAGCAACAGTGTATAAAGAATTTCAAACCAGATTTACATTTTCTATAATTCCAGCAAGATTTGTCTTCAGTCTCTAGAATAATAGGTTTCAAATGCATATGCTGTCCTCATAGAAATCCAGTCTGCTCTCCAGCTTGATTCCAAAGTCTGTCTAGGATTCTGAAGTCTGTCTTGCATTCTCTGGAGCCTTCTATATGGTGAAGTGTGGTGCTGGATACACCTGTATATTAGAGAATGATACAAATTCAGTCTTGGCCTTTGGTCCTAATGGTGAAGTGGTCTTAAGGGAAAATATGCTTCCTGATGTTCACAGTCCTTGTGACCCAGGAGGTGCTCAGCTTAAAGCATTAAATTGCCAAGAAATATAAAACTGGCAGCCAAGGGCCTTGGAGAAAAGAACCCGTATGTCAGATACTGGAAGTAGTTAAGGGTTCTCCCAAATTTCACTGAAACCATCTTTTATTTGAATTGTTACATTTTTCTTTGGGAGTAATTTCTCCGAAATCCGAAAAATGCATAGAGTCTCTACCAAGCAGTCACTTAAATCATCAAAATGTCACTTTTCTTTTTTAATGTGGAAGATCTGTAAAGGGGATTCTAACACCCAAGATCCAAACTCACATAGTTTCTGTGGGAATCAACTATGATGAAATGATGTACACAAAAACAATTCTTAGTAAATAGGGTATTTTAAATTATCCTCATACCAATCATATCAAGATGTAAGCAAATGACATAATAAGAGTCTTTAGTCTTGTCAAGGCTATGGTTGCTCCAGTAGTCATATATGGATGTGAGTTCAGTTCAGTCGCTCAGTTGTGTCTATTTGCCATCCCATGAATCACAGCATGCCAGGCCTCCAGGTCCATCACCAAATCCCAAGGTTTACTCAGACTCATGACCATTGAGTCAGTGATGTCATCCAGCCATCTCATTCTCGGTCGTCCCTTCTCCTCCTGCCGCCAATCCCTCCCAGCATCAGAGTCTTTTCCAATGAGTCAACTCTTTGCATGANAGTGTTCATTGGAAGGACTGATGCTAAAGCTGAAACTCCAATACTTTGGCCACCTGATGTGAAGAATTGACTCATTGGAAAAGATCCTGATGCTGGGAAAGATTGAAGGCAGGAGGAGAAGGGGATGACAGAGGATGAGATGGTTGGATGGTATCACCAACTCAATGGAGATGAGTTTGAATAAATTCCAGGAGTTGATGATGGACAGGGAGGCCTGGCATGCTGTGGTCCACGGGGTCACAGAGTCAGACATGATTGAGTGACTGAACTGAACTGAGTCCAAGTACCAAAATTTAGAAATAAGAAAAATAAGTGAAATGTCAATACTTATTAAATACTTCTGTATTTAACACATAAGTTATGTATTTAACACAAGTTAAATGCTTATGATCTAATTAAAATAACTTACAAAGGCAACTTACATTTAATTATGTAAAAATAAGAAAATGATTTCTTTAGACTATATCTTTTGGCATAAAATAAATAAATGAGGTCATGTGATCTCTACACATAGCTTTCCTTGTGAAAGAATTAGTTGGGAAAGATCTCACAATGGCAGTTTTTGCCATCATGGCTTTCAAAGTTGGTACACAGCGTTCATCACCGACAGCTTCCACTGATGATCAAATGTCCTGCCTGAGCACCCTCACATTCATTCAGCTTTCTGCACAGTCTGGTACTTGATGACCTCATTCACTCAACAACCAAGTGTTCAACCTTCTTAGATTAATTGAGTGCGTAGTAGGTATTCTAGGCACCTATAGGACCTAGCAAAGAAGAAAAACGCTGTGACTTTATAGAGTCCACATGGTCCATTTTAGATCTATACAGAAAAAGCTCATCAACAAGTCAGTGATGTTATCTTACTTCAAATTTTTCACCTCTCCACTGCTTAAAGAACAAATACTTTGACATACAAGCCTCTCCTTACACATTTGCAGCTTCATTCCTCATTCCTCATTACTACAGGCATCCCATACTATCAGCCCCATTTAATCACTAGCTCTTCCGCAAACTCATCATGTAATGTCATGCTTTAATTCTTCGCATAGGGTGTTTCCTCTACCTGGAATACCAGTTGTTTCATTCTCTTTCAGAAAATGCTGATTCATTATTCAACATTTCTGAGTGAAAGGAAGAAAAAAGAGAAAGAGTTGGAAGAGAGCAAGGGAAAGAGGAAGGGAAGGAAATGCTGATGCTGTCTTTGCAGTATTTGACTCTCCTCAGGTCTGGTTGTATCTGGACTGGATTTTCCCTCATTATTCAAGAAATATTTACTAAAAACTAACCAAGTAACTAAGTTTGCTATTTCATTTTCACTTGAATCAGGGTTAGCTTTGTGACTTTCTCTGATGAATAGAATATAGCAGATGTAGCACTATGCCAGTCCTGGGTCCAACGTTTATGGACTTGGCAGCTTGAGCTTCCTTCTCTTGGAACCCAATTACCATACACTCGGGAAGCTGGTCTAGACTAATAGAAGAAGAGACACCATGTGGAGGGGAACTTAGCTGCTTAGCCAACAACCAGCTTGCCTGAAAAACATGTGAATGAGGCCACCTTGGACTTTTCAGCCACAGCTCAGCTGCCAACTGAATGCAGAGGACTGGCCATAAACTCACAGAATTGGAAGAAAAAAAAAAAAAAAAAGTAGTAGTAGTTTCTGTTATATTAAGTCACTAAGCTTGGGGTTATTTTGTTATCCAGTCATAGATAAATGAAATAATATGCAACTGATGCTATGCCAGTCACTAAGGACAAAAGATAAAAGTATACATTCCAGAAGAACTCAGTTATGGGTAGAAGAGATGGCTATATAAATATTTAATGACATATTACAAAAACATGTATAAATAAGTATGATGAAATCTGTCTTATCACTAACCTATTTTTTTGGTGCAGAACATGGAGATACATCTTCCTTTACAGTGGTAATAAATTAAAACAAATAAGTAGTGAGATGGTCCACAGACCAGCAGAGAGGTTTCTTGGCAGAATCCCATAGATATTCAGATCTGTCCTTTCCTTAGTCATTAAATAATCATGAAGCATGAGTCTGAAAATTCCTTGCTAATTTTCACTTGGCAACGTGAGAAGGCAAAAGGAATTGTGAGAGAAGTTCTAATATTTGTCTCTCTAGTTTCTTCTAGAGTCCTCCAAATTAGTTTTTCATTAAAGGAGTATTAATAATTTCCAATCAAGTTTTCTAGTGCCAGAGGAGGCTTTTTGATTCAGTACATGTATGACAATTGAGAATGTACAGAACAGAAAAACATTATTTCTTAGCTGGCATTCCTCAAAGAATATGTTGGCCTCAAAGCTAGTCCATTATATTAAGCAACTTCTTTGTGTTCAGCTCTCTGCTGGTCATGATGATAGAAAAGAAGCAAGATACATATGCTAGAGAAAACATATGCAAACATATTAGCAAACTTGTTTGCCAGAAAGTGCTTTATTCTGCTCCTGTGAAAGGCCAAGGACTGTATAAAAGACCCTGAGGATGGGGGAAGTGTATTCAAAGTGTATTAGGCACAGCTTGGACCCTCTAGAGAGGTGAAGAAAACAACTCTGTATAAACACTAGTTCCATAGGCTGCTGATACTATTAATAGTACTATTATCGCTATTAATAATTTGATTACAGTTCTACAATAATGGCTTCCCCCATGGCTCAGTGGGTAAAAAATCCACCTGCAATGAAGGAGACTCAGGAGACACGTGTTTGATCCCTGGGTTGGGAATATCCCCTGCAGAAGGAAATGGCAACTCACTCCAGTATTCTTGCATGGAAAACCCCATAGACAGAGGAACCTCGCGGTCTACAGACCATGAGGTCACAACGAGTCAGACAAGATTGATTGACTGAGAGCTACTTGCACTACTACAGTAGTGGGAATAATTCCATATAAATGTGCTTCACATTTCAAAATGTAATTAACATTGCAGTAAATTCTGTAGGAAATAAAATTTACACCAAGGCCAACACATTGTAAGCTGTCTCTAATTTCAGGGAATAGGCTTCTACATTAATGAAATGCTACAAACGCTGACATATATTTTCTAAAACCAATCTCATGGGAGTTTTTGTTTCCATGCAAACACACAGCAAATAAGATACTATGGCTGCATCTGTTCTTGTTTAGTCTTGACCAATCTAGATAGCATAGTCAAAAAAAGAGACATTATTTTGACAACAAAGGTCCATCTAGTCAAGGCTATGGTTTTTCCTGTGATCATGTATGGATGTGAAATTTGGACTGTGAAGAAAGCTGAGCGCTAAAGAATTCATCCTTTTAAACTGTGGTGTTGGAGAAGACTCTTAAGAGTCCCTTGGACTGCAAGGAGATCCAACCAGTCCACCCTAAAGGAGATCCAACCAGTCCACCCTAAAGGAGAAGACTCTTAAGAGTCCCTTGGACTGCAAGGAGATCCAACCAGTCCACCCTAAAGGAGATACCCAGTCCTGGGTATTCTTTGGAAGGAATGATGCTAAAGCTGAAACTCCAATACTTTGGCCACCTCATGTGAAGAGTTGACTCATTGGAAAAAGACTCTGATTCTGGGAGGGATTGGGGGCAGGAGGAGAAGGGGACGACAGAGGATGATATGGCTGGATGGCATCACCGACTCAATGGACAAGAGTTTGAGTGAACTCCAGGAGTTGGTGATGGACAGGGAGGCCTAGTGTGCTACAATTCATGGGGTCACAAAGAGTCGGACATGACTGAGCGACTGAACTGAACTGAACTAAACTGAATGGATTTTTAAATATTCTTATTAGTGAGCATCATCTTGCAACCTCAGAGAGACTGGCCTGCCTAAAAGTGGAGCATACAGTTCTTCAGCCCTCCATGGACTTCCAAGACATTCAGGAAAAGNGTCACAAAGAGTCGGACATGACTGAGCGACTGAACTGAACTGAACTAAACTGAATGGATTTTTAAATATTCTTATTAGTGAGCATCATCTTGTAACCTCAGAGAGACTGGCCTGCCTAAAAGTGGAGCATACAGTTCTTCAGCCCTCCATGGACTTCCAAGACATTCAGGAAAAGACTAATTTGATTTCTCAAGGGTAATGAAGGATTGAGCTGTTTAAGTTGGTGCCCCAAGGGCAGTACATTCTGAGAACTCACTGTTAGCATTTTAAACACACACTGAGGGTCTCTGTTTACAGCACGTTCATTCTACTGCTTTATTGACACTTGTGGACTTTGCATTGTTTCTGCATGTCAAGATTCTCCTGTGGATTGTTTTTAATTGTGGCCAGGCTTTAAAAGCCTGACATTACTTTAAAGAACATCCAATCAAACAGGTTCTTGAAGACCTATTTCAGTTGTGAGGTGTCAATATGATACTTTCCTGCATGCCCCATGATTTTATTTATTTTTGTAATACTCCAAAACATAGATAAAGGGAAATCACTGTATACCTCTATTTGAAATGTCACTTTATTATTTCAAATACATCAAAATTTAAAATTAAAACTCAGAAGGAATTAAAATTTGTTTCTATCACAAAAATATAGGTGTGGCTTCTCTGTGGCTCAGTGGTTAAAGCGTCTGCCTCTGATGCAGGAGACCTAGGTTCTATCCCTGGGTCAGGAAGATCCCCTGGAGAAGGAAATGGTAACCCACTCCAGTATTCTTGCTTGAAGAATCCCATGGACAGAGAAGCCTGGTAAGCTACAGTCCACGGGGTCGCAAAGAGTTGGACACAACTGACCAAGCTTGAAAGGTTCTCAAATCTTGCTGAAGTGTTTAATAGACTTAATTAAAGCAGGATTTTACACATTAGAAAATAAAGAAAGAAAGTGAAGTCCCTCAGTTGTGTCCGACTCTTTGCTACCCTATGGACTGTAGTCTACCAGGCTCCTCCATCCATGGGATTTTCCAGGCAAGAATACTGGAGTGGATTGGCATTTCCTTCTCCAGAAGATCTTCCCGACCTAGGGATTGAACCCACGTCTTCCACATTGTAGGCAGACATTTTTGTCTGAGGCGCCAGGGAAGTCCAAGTTTACACATGTTGAACTTCACTTAAAAATAAAAGACCAGTAAAGACACATAAAAAGAAACAGCAAAAAATAGATACAGGAAAATGCTGTATCTTCATTGTTGCATCAGTTAGATTTGTTGCATAACAATCCACCCTAATACTTGTATGTGTGTGTGTGTGTGTGCACGCGTGTGCACACTCACTTAGTTGTGTTCAACTTTTTGTGATTCCATGGACTGTAGCCCACCAGGCTCTTCTGCCCATGGGATTTTCCAGGCAAGAATACTGGAGTGGGTTGCCACTTCCTTCTCCAGTGGATCTTCCCAACCTAGGGATTGAACCCACCTCTCTTGTGTCTCCTGCATTGATAGGTGGGTTCTTTACCACTGTGCCACGTGATAAGAATAATATCTACTCATAGAACTGTTATCATGATAAAAATAAGCTGTTGAGGGCAAAGCACTCATCTCAGTGTCTGGCGCATAGTATGTGCTCAATAAATATTTGCCAGTATTGTTTCGATTAGCCTAAATAACCCAGCCAGAGGCAGAGTGTAGTGGCTTAAAACAACAGTTTTTTAATAGTTGACCATTTTTTGAATCAGCATCTTGGGCTGGGCTCAGCTGGACCAATCCCCCTGCTTTACTTTCCTGAGCACATTTATACAGTTGCAGTCAGATGGTGGATCAGCTGAAGGCTAGTCATCTTGGATGGCCTCACAGTCATTCCTGGCATTTGGCAAGCTGTTAATACGGGGGTAGTGCTGTTCTCATGTGTCTGATGATTGGCTTGATGTCAGCTGGGGTGATGCCTACCTGCCTTTCATCAGCTAGCAATTCATTCACATGATGGTGGGAAAGAAAACTTTTCAAGCTTCTGCTCACATTATGTTTGCTAGTTTCACACTGACCCAAGAAAGCTAAGCTCTTGTCAAGAGGTGGAGAAATAAAGAATTCCTTTTGATGGGAGGAACTTCAAAGAATCTGTGGCCATTTTCTACATTTGAACAAAATACTCATAACCTTTTTTAATAATTTCCATGTCTGATTATAAAATATAAATATCTAAATCTATTTTGCACCAAGCAACCTTATTATGCACTAAGCAATTTTATGTGAATTATCTTTTGTCATTTTCACAATGCCATGTGCTAGATAATGTTATTCATTGCTATTTATAAATGATGAAATAACACAAAGTAAGCTGTCTAATATAATACAGCTTTTGTGACATGAAGTCAGGATTCTAACCTATTAAGTTCAAAACTAGAGTTGATTTTTCTTATCCAGGACTGTACATACAGAGGTTGAATTATTTCTCCTTTTAGTGAGATAAAAGTTTAAGATGAGGACTGATAATTTAGCAGATGAGTTGAAGATAATTATATTTAATTAAGGTTCAGATGTGTATTTTTCACATTTTAACATGTCTGAAATAAAATTCATCTTGCATTTGCTGCATATCATCATGTAGTTAGCTGTGCTATTTTCTTTTCTGTCAGTGCTACATAAAATAATGGTATATCTGCTATCTACAGTAACTTATATTCAATAAACATGATAGTATCATCACAGGTTACTTGGTTAACTTAGAGCATCAATATATTCAGCAACAAAGAAGGTTAAGCAAAAGGATCTCAGTTCAAGCCCAGTGGCTTAGATATTGCTTAATTTACACAAAATGATGAACAAAACTTACTATATACCCAAGTGTTGGCATCTCTTTGCCAACATCTATGCATGCATGCTAAGTTGCTTCAGTTGTATTCAACTCTTTGCAATCCCATGGGCTGTAGCCNAAAAGGATCTCAGTTCAAGCCCAGTGGCTTAGATATTGCTTAATTTACACAAAATGATGAACAAAACTTACTATATACCCAAGTGTTGGCATCTCTTTGCCAACATCTATGCATGCATGCTAAGTTGCTTCAGTTGTATTCAACTCTTTGCAATCCCATGGGCTGTAGCCTGTCAGGCTCCTCTGTCCACAGCTTTCTCTAGGCAAGAATACTGGAGTGGGTTGCCATGCCCTTCTCCAGGGAATCTTTCTGACTCAGGAATTGAACCCCTGTCTCTTACATCACCCATATTGGCAGGCGAGTTCTTTATCCCTAGCGCCATCTGGGAAGCCTGCCAACATCTGTATCTATACATAAGTGATATCATCTGTGTCTAAATGATATCGTTTTGAATGAAAATGTTAGTTTTGATGATGTGTTGTTTCATGAAGCCAAGAGAGGCTCTTGAAAAGACAGTTTCTGAACACATTATAGGTTATTTGTCTGTTATGTACACATCACTGGTTTCTCCACTAAGCATTTTGTTCATTTGAACTATTCTGCAAAAACTCAATATATAAAACTAATGAATTCAGAACTGTACTATTTAATTAGGTCTTGAGGAGTATTCTGAAAGAGATGTGAATACCAGACCACCTGACCTGCCTCTTGAGAAATCTGTATGCAGGTCAGGAAGCAACAGTTAGAACTGGACATGGAAAAACAGACTGGTTCCAAATAGGAAAAGGAGTACATCAAAGCTGTATATTGTCACCCTGCTTATTTAACTTCTATGCAGAGTACATCATGAGAAATGCTGGGCTGAAAGAAGCACAAGCTGGAATCAAGATTGCCAGGAGAAATATCAATAACCTCAGATAAG
>SJYA01001690.1:1049503-1080264 GCA_006410615.1 Neotragus moschatus | reverse complement strand
CTAGAACACAGGGAAAACCTGGCTGAGAATCAGCTTTTACCATTGCCTATCAGTCTCCACTCCTTAAGATGGAGTCTCCCTGGTCTCTCATGTATACACACAGTAGCTCAAATCTGGGTACCATTTCCTGTCTTGGCAGCTATGAGAGAGAATCTCTGAGTGGCATCATTTCTCTGCTTCTGCATATGTCTGTCCCGGTCCTGTTCTCACCGTGGTTGCCCATGGTGACATACTTTAGGGGAATAAGAAGGAAAGAAAGACGTTGAGAAACAAAGACATAAAATCAGTTGGCATTAAAGTTTCCTTGCCAAGTTGCCTGACTTCTATTTAGCCCTGGTCTCAGAATTCCATAAAGGTTGTCAATAATTCTGGCCACATTGTCTTAAAGAGAGTTTCTTTAAGGCATGATAGATTTCTCTTTAAAAAATTGTAAACTATATGTGTGCGATTACAGATATATGGAAAAATAAAATGAAATTGTTAAAATGTAGGTCCTAAATTTTGTGTGTAATTCATGATGCTTGTCCCTGATGGAGCCTGCCACAGTGGGAGTCTCAGATTCACTGCTGATGGAAATAACAAATAAAAGTAATCAGACAGTGTCCCATTGTCAGCCCTCTGCATTCCATCCACCTTTCAGATGTTTTAGTAACTTCTGACAATGGAATGTTACCCACATTCAAGTGCATTCATTTCGATTCTTATATTCTTCCTTCTATTTATGGCTTCCTGTCTTAAGATTCCATTCCAGGATAGAATAAGACATAGGTCTTATTCAAGCTACTGTCTTCAAAGTATCCTTCATATATTTCTCAAACTCCAGAAGGGAAAGAGCCTTTTTAGAGAGTATATATGAGAATTATAATTAATGACTGAGTTCTCATTTTGTCCATGGTAACATACTGGATTTATGTAATTTAAAAGAGTAAAAAAAAAAAAAAAAAAAGATCAGTTGTATTAGATGACTTTTAGCGCCTCATTACCCAATAATCCCAGACCTGTAAGTTTAAGGAAGATAGGAATCTATAGCCCGAAATTCTGATCTTCCCACAAGCTCAACTTCAGTTCAGGTTAAATATGTGTCCAGGGATTAAGGCATAGCCTGAGAAAATGGGAATAATGGGATTTCACAGGCAGTCTCTCACCTATAAGCCAAGGACTATGTTGGGTAGAAATGTCTGCACATAGTCAGCTTAGCCCTTATCTTCCTATAACTCTATCTCTAGGAAAATAGGGACTTCTAATAAGTATATACTTCTGATATATGACTTTAGGCTACTATCCTACCTTGCAATCTCAGACACAGTTGTTTTTCAAATATGACTCTTCCCTACTTGTAACTCCTCCAAGTTAATTTCTCTTAAATGAACTACATATTCCCCTCACTACTGTATCAGTGCCTGGCACACAGTCAGTGCTTAATAATTATTAAGTTGCTGTTCAAAAGAAGAGAAATATTGCAGTGTGAGGAATGAATCATTCAGTCCTCAAATGCTTCTTAAGTGCTTATTATGTCCCCAAAGATCTCTGCTTTCATGGAATCTAGGCTTTGGATAAGGGAGTTAGAGTGGAGGAAAAAGACATAGGCAATGAAACAAATAAGCAAACTTTACAAGCTTACAAAGTTCTAAAGGATAGAAAGAAAGTGAATTTTGATGCTGTGATAGTGAGTGGGGAAGTGCAGAGTGGTCAAAGACATCCTCTCAACTCTGAGATGATTTGAGAAAGAAGAATTCAAGCCAAGGGGCAGACATTTATGAAGATTTCCAAGGATAAATGGGTGATATTGGGTCCACACAAGGAAAGACATAGTCTGTAGCCTCTTAGGGCCCGGGGGTTACTCTGAGCTTCCCCGTATAAGAACTGTCTGGATTCCCTTTTGCACATGGCTGTATCAAACATGTCTTTCCTTGTTGATTGACTTCCTCAATTTCTGCTCTATTCTTGTAAAATATTTTTTAAAAAATAGCTTCAGATGAAGATCAATCTGATTTTTTCTGTGTCTGGCAGTGGGAAGAGGACATTTCTCACAAGTAAAGGTGGATGGCCATCATTCAGGACATTTTTATAAAGCTTGTTCTTTTTCTGCTCCTATGAACAAGTCTGAAAATCATCATTCTAGACTTGCTAGTAGCCAAAGTTGAATGCAAATGATAGGATGTTTTTTCATGACTATATTCATTCACTCACTCAATCGTTCATTCATGCATATCTTTACTAGGTATTTGTTCAGTGTCTCAAACTCAATTCTGGGCACTAGGAATACAGAGAATACTTCCCTTTCAGAGGTGCACACATAAGTCTAGGGATACATGGATGAGTCCAAACACAGTAATGTGATGTGTGCGCTGACAGATTTGTAGGGGTTGGTACAGAAACACAGAAGCATAAGTGCTGAATTCAGTGTGGAAGGTTATGGCAGGTTCCCAAAGGAGGGGATGCTTTACCTGACTCTCAAAGGCTGAACAGAAGTATGTTAGGTGGGGGGCAAAGATGTGGGAGAGGATGGGTGCTGTCTAGTAAGAGGGTGTTGTTTAGGTATGCAGGTGTGACATTAATAGTGTGTTCAGGGAACCAGAAGCCTGTTAAGAAGAGGTAAGAAAATGGGGAGGGAGGGACAGATTCAGAGTTTGGGATTAGCAGATGAAACTATTATATATAGAATGGATAAACAATAAGATCCTACTGTATAGCACAGGGGAATATATTCAATATTCTCTAATAAGCTATAATGAAAAAAGAATATGAAAAAATTTCAAATTGTGGTGCTGGAGAAGACTCTTGAGAGTCCCTTGGACAGCAAGGAGATCAAACCAGTCAATCCTAAAGGAAATCAACACTGAATATTCATTAGAAGGGCTGATACAGAAGCTGAACTCCAATACTTTGGCCACCTGATGCAATGAGCCAACTCATTGGAAAAGACCCTGATCCTGGGAAAGATTGAGTGTAGGAGAAGGGGTCAATAGAGGACAAGATGATTGGACGGCATCATCGACTCCACGGACATGAATTTGAGCAAACTCCAGGAGATAGTGAAGGACAGGGAAGACTGGCATGCTTCAGTTCATGAGGCTGCAAAGGGTCGGACACAACTGAGCAACTGAAGAACATGCATAACTGAATCACTTTGCTGGACAGCAGGGATTAACACAATATTGTAAATCAACTATACTTCAATAAATTTTTTTTCAATTTTTTGAAAAAAGAAAATAAATTAGGAGGGGGCTGATTTGATAAAGATGATGTCAAGCCAAGGGGCAGAAATTTAGGAAGATTTCCAAGGATAAATGGGTGATATTGTGTCCAAACATGGAAAGACATAGTCCATATACTCTTAGAGCCTGGGGCTGACTCTGAGCTTCCCCGCAGAACTGTCTGGGTTCCCTTTTGCATGTGGCTGTATCAAATACACTCAAATGGCACTTTTCTGCAGTCATCAATTTTTCACCCCTTTGTTCTAATAGTTTATTAATTTATTTTTAAAGACAGTCATTTCACTAGTGCTTCTCTGCCTTGTCTGGTTGTGTCAACTGTCTCTTTTCCCTCGGGTGCTCACCAGAAGCCTTAGCTCTTGTTTGCTGTCCCGGGAAACAGAGGTGCCCCCAGTGCACCAGGGAACACGGAGGCGCAAAACGACCATCACCTTATGCTCCTGACTGTGCACAGTGGTTAACATTCTTAGAACGGAGATGAGGGAGGGTTGGACCACCTTGCTTAAGGTCACACCACTAGGAAATGGCATGGATGTCCTTCAACTCCAAACCTGGTGCTCACCCTATTACACCGGAACAGAGCTGGCAGTCCACTGAGCCTGTGGTTTTGGCTGGTGTGAAGACGTTGAAGGAAGGTTTGTATTAAGATGCTCTGTGATTTTGGCACAAGAGCTGTGGAAGCATATGGGCCCCCGGAGAGGTTAGCAATATGAGCAAGAAATAGCAGGATGAGATTCAACTGGAAAAATGCTAACGAATACATCTGGAGACAAACAAGCGGAAACACACACGGTTAATGGGAAGCAGAGCAGCAGGGACCACAAGGGCCTGGAGAAAGTGGACACTTCATCATAAAGACATTGCCAAAAGGAGATGGGAGCAGACGTGCAGGAATCACTTGGACTGTGAACAAAAAAGACTTAATCTAACCTAGGTAACGAAAAAAAAAAAAAAAAAAGCCTCCTGCCTGTCTGATGTTTTGGCTCTGCAGTGCCATTTTCACTTTGGGTCTCTGTATTTTAAACAGAGCTCGACTAATCCTGGGGAATTCAGAGAGAGAGAATCACACATATAATTTAATACCAGAGGGGATGAACTCAAGAGGAACAAACAAACAAGAAAATAAGATCTTCTTGCATTTCTACAATTCTGAAAAAAAGTGACTGTAAAAATAGCTTAAATTAGAATGTGCAAGTATGAAGGTTAACGTGGCTCTTTTCAGTACAACTTTGGGCCTTGTGTATCCTCCATTATTTGATTTTCTGCAAAAGATAACTGGGAAACTGTCTCCTACAATGTGGGCACGCCATGCTTAAAGTCCAGCACTGACCCTATGGAAGCTGATTTCACACCAGACTCATTAGAGGGCAGGCTCTCAGGACCTCAGTAGGCAGCCTGTTGCCTTTCTGATCATCTCTTAAACATATTTAATGATTACTCACAAATGATGTCCATGGATGCAGCTTCGTCTCTAGGTGTGATTCAAGAAACCTTGATTCATAAGCTACACCCATGTGGCAGGGAATGACACCACTTCCCAGATTTTACTGTTTTTTCTCCTTCTGTCAAAGAACACTGGGTAGATTGGAAATGACCTCAGTGTGCTGTCTCAGTAATTCCTCAACCAAATGTTGCTTTTCAATAACCATCCATCTTAGAAACTGTCTTTCCCATTATCTTTATCCTAACTGCTTGAAACAGATGGCACTTTATACCTTAAATTCATGTACAAGTCATTTCAACCACTACTGCCCTGTGATTTGGGACTGTAGTCCTGAGAGGGGAAAAAGGAAAGCAAGCATGTTCACATTACAAAGTGTGAAAAAAATACCTTTAATTTTGTAGAGGAACAGAAGGTACCAGTGATTTTTGTGTGTCATGTTATGGGCCTCTAAGAAATAAAGGGTCATGATCTTGGTGAATAGTCCCCATATAAACCCTATGTCATCAATTCAGTCTTGTCTGACTCTTTGTGACCCTACAGACCGTAGCCCACCAGCGTCCTCTGTCCATGGGATTCTCCAGGCAAGAATACTGGAGAGGCTTGCCATTTCCTCCTCCAGGGGATCTTCCTGACCCAAAGATCAAACCACCTCTTATGTCTCCTGCTTTGGTAGGAGAGTTCTCTACCACTAGCATCACCACTCTATGAATGAAGTGAAGTCAAGTGAGGTCGCTCAGTCATGTCCAACTCTTTGTGACTCCATGGACTGTAGCCCACCAGGATCCTCGGTCCATGGGATTTTCCAGGCATGAATACTGGAGTGGGTTGCCATTTCCTTCGCCAGTCTATGAGTACTGTGATATTATAAATTACAAGTCTCTGGAATGGAAATCTGATACACATACGTACCCTAGATGTGATAAGACAAGCATTAAGCTGCCATCCTATCATAAGCTTTAGTGTCTTTTCATTCATTTAAGCTTCTGAAAGTCAAGATTCACCCTTTCAATGTAAGAAGTGCTTCAGAAATGTTTCCCAAATATATGGATGGGAGACATCAATGGTGGAGCAGAGTCAGTTTTGGTGAAATGGGAAGTCCCAAGTTTGGACCTTAAAATCAGACAGATCGCCTTCAGATCTTACCCTCACCCCTTAAAAACTGTATGCTTTCAGAATAGTAACTTCAATTTTATGTCCTTGATTTCCCGTTTGCTGTTGTTACTGTTGTTAAGGGACAATTTTACCTAACTCACAAGAAAAAACAAACAAAAACAAAACATGCCTGATGACTCATATGATTCTTGGAGTATAACAGGTTTACCTAAAATGTTTTTGCACCTTTTATTCCTGATTTAGGGGCCACCAGTGACATTTTCCTGCCCAATAGCTCACTTACTCCCTTCTTATCTGTGGACCAAAGCTCCAAGGAAGCTTTCTTGGCAAAGCTCCCCTCTCTGCCTCTCTCCATGCTCAAGGCTCTTTTAGCACTCAGTGTCTACACAACTCATCTAGACACTAAGTATATTTAGCTGGCCACATCCTATTTCTTATTTAATTGTTACTTCACAGGACTTCCCTGGTGGCTCAGATGGTAAAGCGTCTGTCTACAATATGGGAGACCAGGGTTCAATCCTTGGGTTAGGAAGATCTCCTGGAGAAGGGAATGGCAACCTGCTCCAGTATTCTTGCCTTGAAAATCCCATGAACGAAAGAGCCTGGTAGGCTACAGTCCATGGGGTCACAAAAAGTCTGACACAACTGAATTACTTCACTTCACCTCACAGATTACATGTATCAGTTACATGTCCCCAAGTTGAAAATTTGAAAGCAGGGGTTGCAACAGGCTTTGCCCTAATCCAATGCCAACTTCTTAGGAGATGAAACTGGATAAGCATTAGATGAACACAGTATATCACTCTTAAATGTTTTGAACCAGAGATCCTTCAGTTATAAAGGATAAAATAGAACCTTATCTACATTTTAGGTGGGTTATAAGGATGAAATGAGATAACATATGTGAAACATTGTATAATTCTTAAAGGTTTCACAAATTTATATTTTTTCCCTTATGGTTATTTTATCCTTCAACTGTAATTTCAAGTATGAAAAGATGGTTTCACACTTGACTTTGGAGAAACAAGCCCAGAAAGTGTCATTAGGTCGGCAACATCAGATCCAGTACTAATATCTGGCTCCGCTGTGTCCAAATACCTTCTTGCTACTGTCTATGATTACAGTGACCATAATATTTAATTAAAAAATACAGGATGTGGGGTATTTTAAGAAATGTCAGCACAATAGGATATGTATATTTATCCCTTCCCTCTTTATAGCATCCAATGCATATGTCTAATAATGGATATTATATTCTATTTTATTGAAAAGATCCATGAAGGCCTCTCACATATGGCCCTGATGCAGCATTTATGAAAACACATATACAAACACTACCAAGTTGAAACAGCACTAGAATCTTGAAATTTCTTAATGCTCTGCCAAAACCCTGGAGGAATTCCTACTAACAAAGCACAGATGAAATTTTCAGCAAATAAAAAAATGACTAGAAAGGGCAGACGTGGAGACATGGGAAAGTGATGAATTTTCTGACTTGTAATTTCTGCATGATGGCAAGAGAATGATTGTAGAATGCATCTCATTATTTAGAAATAGATGCTCCTCTGTGCCATCGGTTGATCAAATAATGAAAGAAAGCTATAATTTTAAGTAAAGCCCAAGAACGGGAATAAAACAGACCTAGATTTGCAGGTCAACCCTGTTACGTAGTAGTGGCAGGGCTATGATAACGTCTTAGTTCTAAAATTCAGGGTTTCTTATTCATATAAGTGATGTATAACATTGTGTAAGTTTAAGAGGTTGACTTGATACAGCTGTATTTGTGATACCAAATACAGCTACAACATTAAGGAACACTTCTATCATATCACATAATTATCATTTCTTCTTTGTGGTAAGTATGTTTAAGACTTCATCAACTTTGACGTATATAATAAATGAGGGTAGTATTAGTGATTCCTTTATATAGCTCCTATGAAACCATAAGTAAAGTTCCTAGTATGGTGAGCAGAACAAGGTGAGGTCCAGTACATTTTCGTCTTACTATTTATATTGTTACTATATACTGTTGATTGTCTATTGATATTCAGGCTCACTCAAAAAACAACAAAAAGATACACACACATTCACATACACACACACACACCTCTCAGCCTCACAAGGAAGCCTGGAAGGTACGTTTCTCAGATTCTTGGGTTCTGACTTAGATTCCATCAGTGAAAATCACCTACACAAAATTAGGAAGATAGAAGAGAAAGAAAGCCATTATTTTCATCCTCCAGTGGCAGGCAAGTGAAAAAGGCAGAAGCAAAAGTGGAATTCACAGAACTTTCTGGGTCTTTTACCAAGAATCACTCTCCCTGGACTGGTGGGTCTTTGAGATCCCTGTGTAAATTCCTGGAATTCCTACATTTCTTGATACCCACACAGTCAGCTGTTTTAATTGACCCAGACACTTCACCTCCCCAGCTTTCTCAAAAGTTTTAAAAGGAACTTAGAAGACTCTTGAGAGTCCCTTGGACTGTAAGGAGATCCAACCAGTCCATTCTGAAGGAGATCAACCCTNAACTCCAATACTTTGGCCACCTCATGCGAAGAGTTGAAAAATACTCTGATTGGAAAAGACTCTGATGCTGGGAGGGATTGGGGGCAGGAGGAGAAGGGGTTGACAGAGGATGAGATGGCTGGATGGCATCACTGACTCAGTGGACATGAGTTTGAGTGAACTCTGCGAGTTGGTGATGGACAGGGAGGCCTGGCGTGCTGTGATTCATGGGGTCACAAAGAGTTGGACACGACTGAGTGACTGAACTGCACTGAACAGGTACTCCTGAAGTGACTGCTGTCAGAGTGGTCACAGTTGATGAGCAAAGATTTTGTTATTCAAATTTCATTGGAATTGAAATGTGCTCTGTTATTTCCTAAGGAGGTACTATTATATCAGGGTTGGAGAAAAACACTTGCCGTAGTATCCTTAAGTATAAGAGAAAGGCTTATCTATGTTGGCTCCCTTTCTGGAGGAAGGGATATAAGCCTACATAGAGTTCAAGTGCACAGGATGCATCCTAATTCTGAACCAAGATAGGGTACAGCACAACTCAGTCATTCCAGTAGAAAAAGCCAAAATAATCAGTCTTTCAAAGGCCATCTCATGGCACGCCAGGCTCAGAGAAACAGTTTCACAGGACACTAGTCTCTCATTGATCATGTCAAATTAAAGCAGACTAACATGAACTGACAGTGATTCATTCAAAACAAGGTGTTGGGAAAAATCAAACTCAGAGCTTCTTTTTCTTTCTTCTAAGCAATATAGACTTCCCCACAGTAGGTAATATATTAGAAAGGGAAGGAAAATTGACCTTATCAATAATCAGTGAAAGGATGATGAATGCTTTCCCTCAGGGTTCAGAAACCTTCAATGCCCCCTTGCCATGGAAATGGAACAATCCAAATGCCTGCAGCTATTCTTAGTCTAGGACTCTCCACAGTCTCCACCTCCTCCCCCCAGTTCAGTATGAAGCATACGAGTCATCTCGCTAGAATATGTCTCCCCTCCATTATTTATCTATTTCTAAGTTCCATTTAGCTTTCAAAGTCCATCTCAAGTCATACCTTCTCCTGGTCGCTACACACAATTCACTGACTGTCCTGACCACACAATTCACTGGACTCCCTCCCAAAAATGGCAGAGCCACGACTAAACTACCAAGGCAGCCTTTGCCTCGCACTTTTATACATGTGCTCCTTCCTCAAGGAAAAAGCACAAGTCTTTCAAGAGTGAAAAATTACATTAGTTTCCTGGGAGTACTACAACAAATGATCACAAATTAGGTAGTTTGAAATAACAGAGTTATATTCTCTCACGGCTCTGGAGACTAGAAGTCCAAGACTAAGGTGTCAGGAGAGTTATACTCTCTCTAAAGGCTCAAATGGACAATCTTCCCCATGCCTGTCTCTTAGCCTCAGCTACTGCTGCAGCCTTTGGCATTCTTTGTCTGGTAGCTGTATTCCTCTAATGTCTGCCTCCATCCTTGTATGGTCATTTTCCTTCTATGTTAATATCCCAGTGTGTCTTCTCTTTTTCTTATAAGGATACCAGTCATATTGGATCTAGGGTCCACCCTAGTATCTGGTGGCTCAGAAAGTAAAAAATTCACCTGAAATGCAGGAGACCTGGGTTCAGTCTGTGGGTTGTGAAGATCCCCTGGAGGAAGAATGGCAACNGTTAATATCCCAGTGTGTCTTCTCTTTTTCTTATAAGGATACCAGTCATATTGGATCTAGGGTCCACCCTAGTATCTGGTGGCTCAGAAAGTAAAAAATTCACCTGAAATGCAGGAGACCTGGGTTCAGTCTGTGGGTTGTGAAGATCCCTTGGAGGAAGAATGGCAACCCATTCCAGTATTCTTGCCTGGAGAATCCCCATGGACAGAGGAGCCTGGCGGGTTACAGTCCATGGAGTTGCAAAGAGTCGGACATGACTGAGCAACTCAGCATAGCACTAGTACCATATGATCCCATATGAACCATTTGCATCCGCAAAGACCCTATGTCCAAATCAGGCTGCATTGTGAGATTCTGGTTAGATATAAATTTGGGAGAACACAATTCAACCCAGGCCAGAGAGAAAGTCACCCTGTTTGTGATGCTTGGTATTTTCCTTTCACCAAGAGAACTACAGAGCTCAGCTGATAATAACAGCACTATACTTATGAGGACTGCTTTGTTTGAGATGATATGCTGATCTCTGCAGGGGACCCTTTCTGCACTGACTCAGTCAGAGAAAGGCAGTAAAAGTACTCTTCCTGTAAGTCTTGGTTCCACTAAGAAAAAGCCAATCACTTTGTAATGGTAATTGCTTTTGACCTGTTCTGGGAGGCCTCTGATAGATACAATGGAGTTCACTTAAGCAAAGCTTTAGTATAAGAGATCAGGAATAATTAAGGCAAAGAGGGTGGGGAGAGGAAGCAATCATGGAGAAGCCTCATCATAAAGCATGGAAAATGCCACGTTGGATTCACTCTGTGTAAAGGTCAGCCCTAACATGCCAACCTTTTTGAATTTCATTTGAAGGACTCTGTTTAAAATGTCATGCTACAAATTTGCTAAAGAACCATACACTCTGGGAAAAGCTTTCACACAGCTGCAGAAGACAGTGTTACCACATTAGAGTTCAAAACTAAATTAAAACAATATAAATTTCCTGAATTCTAGGTAAACAAGTAAAGGAACACACCAAACTTTAAATGTTCAGGAGAAGAGTCTGGTAGAAGGGAAGTAAACAAAAAATAAACAAACAAAACCCCACTAGTCTTGAATCAGAAAAATGTGCTTCCAGTTCTAGGTTGCTAGTTGCTGGCTTTGTGACAATTCAGCAAATTTAGACTTGACACCTTTCTCTAATATGGGGTAATATTTGGCATGCTTACTATAAATGGTTATTTTGCAAAACAAAATGAAATCTTATGCATGAAATATTTTGTGACGTCATTATTCACTCCAGAAATATTCATGACAATTTTGAAACCCTCAGATAAGCAGTTACATGTTATCTTAATCAGGATCAAAGTTACAACCAAATATCATCTGCCACCTTGAAATAAAACAAATTTGTTCTTGAGTAAGGTCCTAAGGGATCAGCCCAAACTGGTTGCCTAGGAGAAGAGACATTTAATTAAAGGTTAAGCAAAACTGAAAACTGCAATCTGAAATATAGAATTAGAGTCTTACAAGGTGATCTAGTCAGAAAACCAACAAATATGCTGATGGACCACCTACTACGTGTAGATGTTCTCTAAGACTGAAGGAGAAACAGACCTTAAGGAATTAGTACCACAAAACCCCAAAAAATAAGAACACAGCCATACACTATTAAAAACAAATACATAAAATGTCACAGTAGTGCAGGAAGAATACAGAGGCATGGCTGAACAGCAGCTGAGTGACTTCATTGTGAGGAAGGATCCCTCTGGATATAAAGGTCAGGGGAACATTATGGAGGGAGAGGTGAAGAGTTTTATCAGTGGTGATTTTCAGTCTATGTGATGGAACAGACCCTAAAACATCTTAGAGATAGTGAAGTTGTAAGGTTTAAGAGTGAGGAAGGAGAAGAAACTTTTGTTTAGATCCAGGGCTTTTCCACTTTAAGTATTCTTCTGTCCCTGAGGTTATTACCTACAGTGTCAGTCTGGACCCTCGAGTCAGAATGAAACAAAAAGGATTTTACCAAATCAGCTAGACTTAGGAGAAGCCTTAGTTAGATATATTATCATCTGTTCTGTTCATTCCAAAAAAAAAAGAAAAAGATGAGGATGTGAAGACTGATCTATTTATCTTTAGGGTGCCATGGACACTTGGCCAGAATTCCCACTATTTACAGAGAAATGAATCCATCCACTTGTTTTAATTCCTTTAATGATAAAATATATAGATGTATTAAAATACTTGTACAAATATATACATACACATACACACTAAGAAGATTTGACTACACTAGTATTTTTAGAAAAGGAGAAGAGAAAAAGAAAAAACTTGATGAGAGATGAAGTATGAAAAAAATCAGAATGGAATTTAAAGTTGCAAAATGGAAGTGTTTTTAGCAGACTGAACGGGAGAAAATGATCAAACTGAACTTAGCTGGATTTGAACAATGCTTTCTAAAAAGTGACCTATTCAGAGATGGGAAGATCTTACCCCTTCGAGAAGAGACAATCAGCTTTTGTGTGCAGTGTCAGCGTAAAAGCTGCTTCCAGCTGAGAGGAGAGCAGCCCCACACTTGCTTTCGAGAGGAGATGGTAAGATGACAGAACGATGAACTTTAATGGGCTATCAGATATTTTTAAATAGCATTTTCCATTTTAAATGTGGATCCAAACCCAATGCTTATAGAATGAGGGCTAAAAGCTTCAATTCAAACCAGCAAGGCCATCACCAGTATCTGCGCCAAAAGCTCTCTGACAAAAATACACTTGATTTCCAACCAGCAAGAGACTAGTTATTCCATTTAGGGAAATGACATCGTGATGACCTAAAATTACCCTTGCAGTTTCTTCAGCAATGCATCTATTCCAAGTTGCACAGAAAAGCTTTGCTAAGGCTTTTAGAGAACTCTCTCCAGGGGGATCATGCTTTCTTCGCTGCTTTGCTAAAGGTGGTATGAACACCTGTCAACATGGTGCTTACCAACCACTCAAGATGGAGATTCATTCATTTAGCAACAGTTAGCGAATGCTTCCAATGTGCCAGGCTCAATGCAAGATGCTGGCGACACAAAAATTAAAGACAGAATGCCTGCCCTCAAGATCTATTGCCCTTTGGGGAAGACAACAAAGTAAACTAATAATCAAAATGCAGTAGAGAGAGGTGGCCAGGTAATTCCTGGAAGAGCGATTGAATTGTGCAGCCTTCACCATCTGCAATCTGGCTCGGGCCCTTTCCTAATACTAATCTCCCTAAGATCGCCAGGACTACTCAACCTTTCAATTTGATGGCCAGTCTAATCTTTATCCCATCCATTTTCCAATGGTATGTGTCATTTTGTGTTGTCTACTGATTTTCAGAACCATCTCTTTCATCTGTTTCTAGGGCTATGCAATATCTTGATATTTCTTCTATCACCTTGAAAATTCCTTCTAAATTTTTTGAAGTAGTCTTTTTCATAGTTTGGGCCTCAAACATTAGGGTCAAAAAGAATAGGATTCAAGTCTACCTATATATGTCTTCCTTAATACAATTCCATCTTTCAGGCTTCCATACAAAACTAAGCCTCCAAATATGTCCCATATACAATCCATTGTCAATTCTATTCGTTAGATTCTGGAAATGATTCCAAGTTTCCATTTAAGATGGTAAACAGAGCCCATATATTTGACTACATCATTGCTAAATTTTCATTTATATTTACAATGTTATATAAAAATATGTGTATTTTAGAAAACTGTATCAGTGTGACCAAACAGGGAAGGATGCCATTCACATCCTCAATATTGTTGAGAACACTTTTCCAAGATATGATATAGGCTTAAACTGCTAGATAGAAAAATCACATACTAGGTTTAGATTCAATACATGGAAGGCAAATTCTCCAATCCTTTGAAACACAGGGGTAGGACCTAGAGGGATGGGAAGGACCTGAACAGTAATCAAGGGAGGCCAAATTACAGGAATTCCCTGCTAGTCCAGTGGTTAAGACTCCATTTTTTTTTAATGCAAGGTGTGCAGATTCCATTCTTGCTAGGGTCCCACATGGTGCTCAGCCAAGAAAAGAGGGGGGAGCCTGAATCTTACTATGTGAATGACTTCAAGATGGACATCATGGAAAGCACTGAGTCTGAGGTCACCAGGCTTGGACTTCTACTCCAGAGTGCTTTGGCCATCACACAAAAAACACCAAATGAAATAGGGAAATTTCCTCAGAAACACCCTGACAATCACCTGGCTGGCCTAAGCTCTTTTCTGCAGTTTTATTTTGCCAGAGAAAGACACAAGACATGACAAGTAGGAAGGGAGTTATTACAATAGGCATTTTGTTCAGCAAGAAACTTTTACTCTTCTGACAGAAGCTTGTTTTCCTGTGTCTGTTTGTATGTTTGTTGAAGTAACTCTGCCTTGGTAGAGATCCAATCCTTATTTACTAGGTGGTGCAAATGTACAAGTTGTGAGATGGTGTTAAGGCCACCTTCTAACCAGGTATATGTCCAGAGTAGGCTCTATGTATCTCTGTCCACTGTACACACCAACTCCATTTCCAAAAATTAAAAATTTCCCCCAGTCCTTCTCCTCTGGTCTCTGCTACCTGCCCTGATGGGTGTCTCTGCCTGGAATTTCAACAATTCAAGAGGGCAGTCTACAGTAAACCTTGCTGCTACTAGCAAAAAAGCTGGCTTTCCACCTCCTGTCAAGTTGGCTTTGACACAATGAAGTTAGCTGGACTATTCCTCCTTCTCTCTAATGGACATGTGGTGGTGGTGGTTTAGTCTCTAAGTCATGTCTGACTCTTGAGACCCCATGGACTGTATCCTGCCAGGCTCCTCTGTCTGTGAGATTTCCCAGGCAAGAATACTGGAGTGGGTTGCCATTTTCTTCCCCAGGAGGTCTTTCTGACCCAGAGATCAAAACTGGATATTCCACATTGAGGCAGATTCTTTACTGTATGAGCCACCAAAGAAAACTCCTAAAGGACAGGACTTTGCTCATTAACAATTTCTCTTTTCGCACATGCTTTAATGGAGAAGAAAATGGCAACCCACTCCAGTGTTCTTGCCTGGAGAATCCCAGGGACGGGGGAGCCTGGTGGGCTGCCATCTATAGGGTCGCATAGAGTTGGACACGACTGAAGAGACTTAGCAGCAGCAGCAGCAGCACATGCTTTAAATGGCATGTGTGTCCCATGGCAAGGATAGTAGGGGAGAACCCGTGTCATATCAGTAAATATTGCCATGATAATTTTGTGTGACATTCAACCTCAAAATCTTAGTAGGCTAAAATGGCAAGCAAGCACTTATTCTGCTCACTTTTATGAGTAAGTTATGGTTTTCTGGGGATAGGATGGACTTGGCTGCAAGTCAGCTTCGGATTGTTTTTCTTTAAATTTGTGTATGAGTGTGTGTGTGTGCTCAGTCATGTCCAATTCTTTGCGACCCCGCTGGAGGATAATTATTTTACAATGTTGTGTTGGTTTCTGGCATACAAAAACGGGAATTAGCCATAAGTGTATGTGTATATGTGTGTGTATATAAGTGTATGTGTATATGTGTGTGTATATAAGTGTATGTGTATATGTGTGCGTATATAAGTGTATGTGTATATGTGTTTATACACACTTCAGCCTCCCTCCCCTCCTTACTGCTCTAGGGCATCACAGAGTCAGGATGGGCTCTCTGTGTTATACAGCAGCTTCCAACTAGTAATCTGTTTTACACACCGTAGAGTATATATGTTGATGCTGCTCTCTCAATTTGTCCCACAGATATACCTCTGTTTCTGGGATAGCAGATACCTGAAGTATGTGCTTCCCAAGGTGAATCGCAGGACCATGAGATGGTGAAGTGAACCAGAAGATCCTTCCTCAGGCCCAAACTTGCAACTGGTATACTGTCACCATGGAATATATTCCATTGGCCACAAGCCCTGTGGTGAAGCCCACCGAGGCTGAGGTGGATAAGACCTCAAAAGAGTAAGAATAATGGAGACAAGAAGAGACGGGTAATTGCCGGGAGCCAGCACGAGGAGGAGTCCCACCCGCGGCAAAGGTCATGAGGTTAGGGGGTCTGACAGACAAAGGCGAGTCAGGCCTTAAGGGAGCCTCGCTGAATTTTCTCGAACATCTACCCCCNCCTCTTTTCTCCACTAAATTTCCCATTACATTATTCTTTCCTAATCTCTCTTTATATTTCTAATTAAATAGTCCTTTCCCAGACTCTGACTCCGTCCCCGCTTCAAATTCCCTAGGTCCACTGGGGCTGGACTCTGACAGGTAATGATTGAGGTGGAACTTACGAACTATTTTAGGAATAAAACAGATTTTATATAACATGTAAGTTGGCAGTGTGTGATAGACTTTTTATTGTTCCAAAAATTTCCCTTTGTCTTAGCTATTACCTTTTGTAATATGGCTTCACAATGATTGAATCTTGGGTTTATCAATCCAGCCTTCAATCTGATACTGTGAACATGGTATTTTANAGATTTTATATAACATGTAAGTTGGCAGTGTGTGATAGACTTTTTATTGTTCCAAAAATTTCCCTTTGTCTTAGCTATTACCTTTTGTAATATGGCTTCACAATGATTGAATCTTGGGTTTATCAATCCAGCCTTCAATCTGATACTGTGAACATGGTATTTTATACATACTATTTCTTTTTTTATCTATACTGTTGTAAATTTATCCAGTGTTTGCATATATGCATATATATGCATATGTATTCTTATAAACATGAATTTGGGAGAGAAGGGAATTGAATGTACAGGGCTCAAATTGTCATCTTGAACCAGAAAACATACGTGTGGTTTTTCCATATTTGTTTATGTTTCTTCCGAAGAGACTATGTATCATTCTTGTATCCTAAGCATATAATATTGTTCCTGGAATATTAATATAGTACTACATCCTCAATAAATGTTCAAATTATTAATCACATTAATTATTTGATTCTTCACTGTCCAAACATTTTATAATGATAAAAACTTAATCCTGTATAGAGTCCCTCATGTCTTTATCGCCAACCTTTCTTTGACTCAGCAGCTTGATCTTGCCTTGCTCTCTCTATAAGTTCTCCAGTTTTTTAATGCTTCCCTGGAGATGGGACAAAATTTAAGTCAGATAACTCAAGTGTAAATTAACTATTTTCTATTATCAAGGCAGAAATTGTGAGTTTCTATCACAAGTGGTGTACAGAGAAAGTTAATGTCAGTGCTTAACTTTCTGATTTGTCCTATCTAAAGTCAGGACAATGGTTCTGACTTTTCTGCTTTGAGATCTGAAAGCCACTTCACCACTCCAGCCCTCAGTTATTCTAAAAGAAGTGAAAGTATGACTTGTACCTCTCAGGGCAATAAGAGTAGAACAGAAGGAAAAAATATGGAGGAGCTATTTTTGCCTGCTCCATCTCAATGAAATGTAAACATCAAACAGAAAATATACAGCTGCAGAAAAAGCACACCTCTTCAAGAGATGATATCCTCCCGATCCTATCTCACCAACCACCCACATCAAAAAATCCAAAATGGAAACAGACAAAGGAAAAAGGAGATCCGGAGCTATAAAAGGATGTTTATTTGGCAGTGAAGTTTCAGTATCTGTCAGCCTCACTCAACTTTCAGTGTGCCCCTTGATGTGTTTTGACAGGGGAGAGAGCTTATCCTGATTAAAAGGATCCATTCATATGGGGAGGTTTTTGGGGAGCAGGGCAGGTAGAGAGGGAAAGACCAATAACCAGGACTTTCACAGTGTGTAATTCTGGGCTGATGCTCCATCTGACTCTGTCTAATACAGGACATTCCATTCAGTGTCATCTGTATTCTAGGACTAGGAAAAAAAAAATCACTTCAAAGATTAAACTCCATGCTGAGGAGCCAATTTCTCATAACAATTGCTAATAATGATTCTCCTTGCAATCCTTTTCCAATCAAAAAGACAGGGATTGTCAGAATAGATATCACTGTATTAAGGCCAGACTAACAGTCTAGTCAGGACTTCTCTTCTATGGGTAAACCCACTAATAAAAGCAGTTCTAAGATATTTCTGTGAGAGTTTCGGAAAGAACACTAATTAACCCAGACAGAGAATCTTCCAAAGATGCATTCCTTCTGTTGAGGAATATCCTGTATTGGCATTTTTGTGAATCATTCTTGACATTTTGCCAGTTCTGCCGTCAGTTTCCAAGGGATACAGAAATACTCAGTGGATTTTTAAAAGCAAAATCTATAAAACAAAGTCTGATTACAAAACTATCGGGCAGCTTAAAAACAAAACAAAACACAGAGATGATCATTAAAAAACAAAACTTCTAGGAAAGCCTCCTGCGGTGAAATTGCTTCATCTAATACGGCAGAACTATGTCAGAAAGGGCCAACTTGGATTAAATTCGAGTGTTCTTCAAGTTATAGACTAAAAGCATTTTGAGTTATTGAGTGATGTGTATGCAGGAGTGAGCAAACACTCGTACATGATCACACACATTCATTCAATGCATGTTTATTCAGTATGTACCAAGGGTCAGCCACCACTAATAACCTCTTAGAGCTACTGTTATTATTTTATGAAATATTAGTAGTTATTTTTTCTCGTGTATTTTCAGGGCTTCCCTGGTGGCTCTGTGGTGAAGAATTCTCCCCCTGGTGAAAGAGACATGGGTTTGATCCCTGGTCCAGGAGGATTCCCCATGCCATGGAGCAACTGAGCCCTTGCACCACAACTATTGAGCCTCTGCTCTAGAGCCTGGGATCTGCAACTTCTGAGACTAGAGCCCTAGAGCCGATGCTCTGCAACAAGAGAATCTACTGCAAGGAGAAGCCTGTGCACAGCAACTAGAGAGCAGGCCCCACTTACAGACTCTGATGCTGGGAGGGATTGGGGCAGGAGGAGAAGGGGACGACAGAGGATGAGATGGCTGGATGGCATCACCGACTCGATGGACGTAGGTCTGAGTGAACTCTGGGAGTTGGTGATGGACAGGGAGGCCTGGCGTGCTGCCATTCATGGGGTCGCAAACAGTCAGACACGACTGAGCAACTGAACTGAACTGAACTGAACTGCCATTAGAAAAAGCATCTGTACAGCAATGAAGACCCAGCACAGCCAAAAATAAATAAATAAACTTATTTAAAAAATAAAAATTTTTAAAAATGTACTTTTGACTCATCTTGGTGTTCTGTGATGAGCTAGACTGGTGGGATGAGGGGATGGGGCAAGATCCAAGAGGGAGAGGATATATGTATAGAAATAGCTGATTCATTTAATTTTACAGCAGAAACTAACATAACATTGTAAAGCAATTATATGCTAATAAAAAAGAAAAAAGTAGTTTCTAAATATTTAAATGTTATTTTATGCTTTTAGTAACTAAATTATTTTTTTAATAGTTTATTTTTAGAGCAGCTTTTTCTCAACAAAACTAAGAACAAGGTATTGAGATTACCCTTTTAGCTCATATCCTCACACATTTAGAGTGTCTCCATTATCAACATCCCCCACCAAAGTGATACACTTGTTAGGACTGATAAAGCTACACTGATATCATTATCACCCATAGTCTATAGTTCATATTAGGGTTTTTTAATCTTGGTGTTGTATATTCAATGAGTTTAGAATGTACTATGACATGTATCCACCATTATAATATCACACACAATATTTTCACTGTTGTAAAAATCTTCTGTACTCTGCCTATTCAGCACCCAACACACCCAGATTTTTCTGTTGTCTCCATAGATTTGCTTTTTCCAGAACATCTTATAGCTGGAATTACACAATATGTAGCCTTTTCTGATTGTCTTTTTAGAATACAACATGAGAAATGCTGGACTGGAAGAAACACAAGCTGGAATCAAGATTGCCGGGAGAAATATCAATAACCTCAGATATGCAGATGACACCACCCTTATGGCAGAAAGTGAGGAGGACCTAAAAAGCCTCTTGATGAAAGTGAAAGAGGAGAGTAAAAAAGTTGGCTTAAAGCTCAACATTCAGAAAACGAAGATCAGCTTTTTCACTCTCCTCTTTCACTTTCATCAAGAGGCTCTTTAATTCTTCTTCTCTTTCTGCCATAAGGGTAGTATCATCTGCGTACCTGAGGTTATTGATATTTGTCCTGGCAATCTTGACTCCAGCTTATGCTTCATCCAGCCTGGCATTTCGCATGATGTACTCTGCNATCAGCTTTTTCACTCTCCTCTTTCACTTTCATCAAGAGGCTCTTTAATTCTTCTTCTCTTTCTGCCATAAGGGTAGTATCATCTGCGTACCTGAGGTTATTGATATTTGTCCTGGCAATCTTGACTCCAGCTTATGCTTCATCCAGCCTGGCATTTCGCATGATGTACTCTGCATATAAGTTAAATAAGGAGGGTGACAGTATACAGCCTTGATGTACTCCTTTCCCAATTTGGAACCAGTCTGTTGTTCATGTCCGGTTCTAACTATTGCTTCTTCACCTGCATATATATTTTCAGGAGGCAGATAAGGTGGTCTGGTATTCCTGTCTCTTTAAGAATTTTCCACAGTTTGTTGTAACCCATACAGTCAAAGGCTTTGGGGTAGTCAAAGAACATTAATCTTAAATTTTATTGTTAATCAGAATTTGTTAATAGCTTTCAAAATTGACAGTAACAAATAAACACTTCACACATAAACCCTTTATCTTTGCTCACATGATATTTACACTTCCTCCATTCCTCACTCTATCTTCCAGAATGACTGATAAATAAGATACAAGCTCTTTTTTAAAAAAAGAAAAAATCCCATCCATAAGCAAATGTAATAAAGACATAGTTTCTAGATCATCAAAAACCAATGAGAGAGACAAGCTTTTGCCTAAGAATTCAAGAGATAAGCAGAATGGAGGACATGGTGTATTTCTTTGTAGCTTGGGGAGTGGGGTTTTTGAGAAGGTACTACACAAGCCAGGGATAGAAGATTTGGTCATTAAAGTAGATCCTGGCTCAGCTAATGGCAGATGGTCTAGAGAAGCTGATCCAGAGGCCTGGTGCCTTAGACTGGACCCTCCTATTCTGATTCCACATCTGTTTTTCTAAAACAAACAAAAGGCAAAACAAAACAAACAATAAACACACCAATATTCACTTATCACATGCTACAAAACACAGGCTTAAACTTATGAGCCATAGCAGAATGCTTATTTTAAATATGTTTTTACAGCTTTTGGAATCCTCAGAGGGCAGGGCCCCTGTGAGAAAACACAAACAGTAATGATGCTCCACAAACCTCTGCGAGATGGTGGCTATGGAGCCCCAGTCCCCCTGAGGCAAGACTGCCTCCATGGAAACCGCATCAGGGTCTGATGGGGGAGGGGGTGGTGCTTTACCCTTGTTATCTGATAACCTCAGCAGGTGCAGAGGGGATAGGGACTTCTGCAAGGTGGAGGCCCCTCTGTCTATCTCACTACATAGGCACTCATGCCATTGCTCATCCACCAAAACTCTCACAGACCCTTGCTAGAAAAAAATGGCTCCTGGGCAGAGCCTGCCAGCAGGAGGTTTGGCTGAGAGAAAGAAATAAAAAGAACACTTTCTGAGCATATTTTCTTCTCTGCCTCAGTAATAGCAAGAGTACCAAAAATGACTGGCTGAGTAAATTGTTTTTGGAATAAACACATGGTTCTTTCCCCCTCTTCCTTTGTGTTCCCGACTCCTTCCCAGTTTCCCCACCTCTTTCCATCCCTGCAAATACATCCCTCTTCTCTCTTTTGGGTACTGACAAAGCTCTGGGAAAAATATGTGGGGGAAAAGCTTCCCCCACTCTGCACGTGGACACAGACACAGACACACACACACACCAGGATATAGCCTCCAGCTTTCCAGGTCATGAGATAGATTTGGTCAAGATAGAAACCATGCTCCTCTTCAGATTCACGTCACTTGCTTGTCACTGACCAGATAATATGGTGTAGGCTTCAAAGGCTTTTCCACTAATAATAGTTTGAAGCCCTCTGGCAGCTGAAATATGACCCCATATCAAAGAGAGTTGAATTTCCAGGCTAGGTCCATTCCACAGGAGGAAGTCATTTGTGTTGCTGCCATGGTATTTTTTTGACTGTGCACTCAAGCCTCCTCCAGGTTCTCTCTTATTTCCAGCTTGGGTTCTGCTCTGGGAAAGCTTTCTGCAGATCCCTTCAAATACCTTTCTTATTAGCCACATGGACCCTGTCATCCAACCTTCCATAAGCTTGAGTCTCTCCAACTGTGGTTAAAATTGCACAAAGATGCACATTTATCTGAGAGCTACTGCTATGAAACTTCCTCTCCATTTGGGAAATCATGTAACTTATGAAGTAGGGTGTCTACCAAGTTAATGAGCATGGAAAACCACAGAAAGTGGCATTATAGGTGCCCCCCACTCTCTCCACCCACTTTTACAAATGCCCCTTAACAAACAGCTTCACCTACCAGTTAGCTCAAGACCTCAGGATCTGCCTCATCTGAGATCCAGCTTTTAGGGACCTTTCCATGCTTGTTGCCTGATAGGACTGAAACAGACTGAACTGAACTTTCTGTGATATTATTCTGCTTCCTATTTCCTTCAGCTCAGCTTATACATGTCTATGTGCTGTGTTACTCCATTTAAATAACAAGCTAACTGAGGCACAGAACATAGGCAAAATTTTTCCTGCCATCTCCAGTATTCAGAACAGTACCTTTTTACATGTCAATACATGTTTGCTAATTAATTGATAGGTTTATGAAATGAGTATAACTGAGAATAATAATAATCATAGTGATAAAATACCCTTTAAAGAATATTTACAAATTGCCAGGAACTTCAACAGACATTATATATTTAATAACTAATTTATGCAAAACACTTATGAAAGAGAAATACCATTCTCTACACAGAATTATCAACTCAATGGACATAAGTTTGAGCAAACTCTGGGAGATAGTGAAGGATGAGGGAAGCTTGGTGTGCTGTAGCCCATGGTTTGAAAAGAGTCAGACACAATGTAGCGACTGATCAACACAGAATCAAATTAACTTTAGAGAAAAGAAATAAAGAAATTGTCTTAGGGCTATAAGAGGTAGAAAAATCATATTCCTGCCTTCAAATCTTCAGAATGTTGGTCAAAATGGAATTTTGAAGGCATTGCTAACAAGAATTTTCAGTGCTTAGTAGGGAAGATTGAATTTTGCCAATAAAATTGATTTCTCCTTTCATAATCTCATCCAGAGGGTTTTTTTGTTTGTTTGTTTGTTTTTAAGTACATATGTAAGTAATCAGGATTTGCAATGTGTTTACCCAGGTGCTCATAGATTTTTAGTAAAAGTCATTTGTATATCACAGAATGCCTGAGTGAGAAGAACTATAAAAGAAAATCTAATCCAACTCAACTTGGCTACTTCCAGCATTTCATTTGATGTCTTAAAAATCTCATAGGCAAAAATACTTTACAACTTGAGTGGATGGCACACTTGAAATGCTCCTGGGCAAAAAAAACAGATGCCATTTGGTAAAAGGAGTTGCATTTTGCTCTAAACTCTACTATATGCATGCCTCCCAACATATAGGCTATGTCTACTAATTCTCAAAAGTTGGCTCTTTTTAGACTATAACTTTCAGGATCACCTTTTTTGGGGATCTTGGTGTCCTCAGTGTTGCCTACTGACCACAGTCTGGGAACTGGTTTCATGAACTACACTCTCCCAGTATTCAACGTAGTTCAGTTATGTATGTTTCTGAAGCTCAGCAAGATGTGTAGTTGTTCATAAATTTAATAAGACATGGGAATCAAACCGGATCTTCAGTCCAGAAGTCATATTTTCTTTCTGTTGCATTATGAAATAAAATGAAGGTTTCTTTGCTAGTGGAGCTCTGTCTTAATACTGAATTAAGCACTAGAAAAGAAGATGGCTAAGATGAGGGACTAAAACCACTATGATCTATTTCAAGTTATCAGATAGCATAATCTAATTATAATTCACTTGATGAGAATAAACTAAACATCAGAGGTTTGACATAGTTTTCTGCCTCAATTTAATTATCCTCAGGACCTATGAAAGATTCATAACATGGGGGATTTCTTGACCGGTTTCAAAAAGAGGAACAAGGGCATGCAAAGATTTCTGGTGAAGTGGAAAAGATGAGCGTGACTATAACAAATACATAATCAAAAACAAACAAACAGAAAAGCAAATGCACAAAACAAAACATAAAAACAAATCCAGAAAACTCTTTGGCTGAGGCTTATTACATGAAGTCAGCTCAAAATCCCACCATTACTAAAAGGTAAGAGTGGATGACCCTCTCTATACATACCTTTTAATATCCACTGCTTGCTCTCCTTCAAGGCTATTATAATATTATACTCCCCATGAATGTTCCAAAGATACACAACCACTTCTGAAGATTAGAGGCTCACTTAAGTGCCCCCAAGCCTCCTTGGTGGCCGTAGATCCACTCCTGCAAGCCACAATTTGATCTATTTGCCTACATATAGATCCCTTAGCCATAATCAAGTGTCTTTAAGTAATAAAAGATCACAGTCCTTTACATTGGCGGGATGAACAAACAGTTGTTCATACATATGCCAACATCTTTCCTTTATGTAGACATTAACCATTGTTTCTTTCTGATTTGTGATATCTATGGATGCAGTGCCTATAGATTTTGAATGAATGAATACAGTTTTAACTGTTCACATGGAAAGTGAAAAAAATGGGAAATCAAGACCAGACCAGAGAAAAACCTTCAATTCAATGATTAAAGAATGAGTAATGATGTCAGGATTAAAAAGAATCCATTTAGCATGCAGGTTTAGAGTTAGAAACAGTAATTATAAAAAGAATAGAAACTCATCATCTAGGTTAAAGAATAAAAAAGTAATAGTACTTTAGAGGAATCCTGTGTGCCCCTCTTTAACCATCTTTCTTTTTCTCTCCCAGAGTTAACCATTACCCTAAATTTGTATCATTTTACATACTTAAGCATGAATAAATATATCCCTAAAATATATATTTTACCTACTTTTGAATTTTTAACTTTATGTAAATATATTTATACTGTATGTAACTTTATGTAAGTAGTCATTTAATTTTTTCTTACTCAGCATTATGCCTGTGGAGGTTCATCTGTATATTTGTATCTGTAATTTATATACCACAAATAATATATTGATTTTTATTGCTAATAGATGTTTGACTTAATTCCAATTCTTTTGCAAATCTGAAAACACTCTGCTATATGATGTTTTATAAATATGCATTTATGTTTTACAAATATATATATGTAATAGAAAGATATGTACCTTGTGTTCTGATATATATGAAATTCTCTGTGGTGTGAATCATGAGCTGAAATTCTTATGATGGAGAGTATGAGCATTTACAGATGAAAACTGCCCACAAGTCTACCTGTCTGATCTATTAGCAGTGTATGAGTTTCCCTTTTGTATTATGAGTTTAAAAACTCATTTCATACACCAAATAATGAAGATATTTTCTTTTAAAAGCGTTTGAGTTTTTCCTTTCAGATTTTAGTCTTTAATTCAATTGGCATTAATTTGCATGTGATGCTGTGGTATAAAAGAAAGATGCATTTTAGTTTTTTTTTTACATGTACAATCATTCCCTGTGCAATTTAGTACACAGCTTTCCTCACCACAATGCAGTGAACAAAGATTTTCAATGCTAACTTTTCCCATGTCAAGAGTCAATATATGTGTAGATCTCTCTCTGGAAATTCTGCTCTGTTTCATTTGCTTATCCAGCTGTCTGTCCAGTTTAAATAGCTTACTTCCCACTCTGCAGAGAAAACTAAAATAATCAAAATTTAAGTTCTACAGATTCCCACCATCAAATCTACTCCCTATACCAGCATCTGGTAAAAGAGATGGCAGCTTTTATCTTTGCTTCTTGCATTAGAATTGAGAATTGATCTGTGTTCTGTATTTGTGTACAATATCAGTCACTCTCTTTTACTTAAGGATATTACATCAGCAATTCTGCCTTCTCTTTCTCTTAATTCATCAATATTTCCTTCTCTAAAGTGTCATTCTCTTCAGCATGAGTATAACTTCTTCCTTAAAAGAAACAAATAAGTCTCATCTCTTAAACACTTAGGTACTCTTGCTATACCCATTTCTCTGTTCCCCTTTACAGCAACACTCCTTGAAAGAGTTGACTGGACTCGCAGGTTTAACATCTCTAGTCCCAATCTCTCTCAAACTCACTCATTTGGGCACTCAATTCCATTGTTCTGAAACTGCTCTTATAAAGACCATCATTGGCCTATGTTTTGACATATACGACAGAGATTAGACTTGGGAAGACCAATCACTCTCTGAAATACCATCTCAGTTTCTTCCAGAACTCCAGACTCTGCTGGTCCTTGTCCTTATCATCAGCTGCTCCTGAACCATCTTTTCTGTGGCTCTTTCTTTCCTTCCAGACCTCTTTAAAGTTGAACCACACCAATGACCAGCCAGCCTAACCTTTACTCTTTTCCCTATGTGTTTCATGTAAATCACCAAGAGAGACCATTGGCTCTGTCTTCAAAAATATCCAGACTCTGACAATCCTTTCTGTCTCCACGTTGTCACTCTGATATGAGTTGTCCCCACCTCTTGCTCATATGATTGCATTAACCTGTCCCTCTCTTCACCCTTGCTTTCCTATGATCTATTATCAACATAGTGTCCTTAGCAATCTTTTTAACATGTCAATCTGGTCATGTCCCTTACCTGTCAAAATCCTCCAATGATGCCCCATTTCATAGAGTAAAAGCCAAATCCCTCATCATGGTCTACTCTCTCTCTGCCTTCATCCCTATGACTCTCATCTCTTCCCTCTCCACTCCAGTCCACTTCCTTGAAAAAAGTCAGGCACACTTTCACCTGAGAATCTGCTCTGCAGTAAGTCATGTAACAGGCTTCACTCACCTCCAACAAGTACTTATTCAAAAGTCACTTCATCAGTGAGGAATGACACAATTTTAAAAATTAAATATCAAAATGAACTCCTCCTCTTAGTACCTATTGTCATCCAATACACCTGTTTGCTATCCTTCACAATATTGCTCACCTTCAATGTAATATAACTGAATTATTCCAGTCATTGTCTGTCTTCCTAGGGGTGAGGTGAAACTGGCTCAGACCAGCTCAAGAGGTCTGACTGAACGTACTTGCCAAACTCTCTGGCATTTCGTAGCTGGAAATTACATTACAGTAGGAGTAGTAGCCATGAAAGATACCCCACGTCCAAGGTAAGAGAAACCCAGTAAGATGGTAGGCGCTGAGAGAGGGCATCAGAGAGCAGACAGACTGAAACCACAATCACAGACAACTGGCCAATCTGATCACATGGACCACAGCTTGTCTAACTCAATGAAACTAAGCCATGCTGTGTGGGGCCACCCACGATGGACAGGTCATGGTGGAAAGGTCTGACAGAATCTGGTCCACTGGAGAAGGGAGTGGCAAACCACTTTAGTATTCTTGCCTTGAGAACCCCTCAAACAGTTTGAAAAGGTGAAAAGATACAACACTGAAAGATAAACTCCCCAGGTCAGTAGGTATCCAATATGCTACTGAGGATCAATGGAGAAATAACTCCAGAAAGAATGAAGGAATAGAGCCAAAGCAAAAACAACACCCAGTTGTGGATGGGGCTGGTAATAGAAGCAAGATCCAATGCTGAAAAGAGCAATATTGCATAGAAACTTGGAATGTTAGGTCCATGAATCAAGGCAAACTGGAAGTGGTCAAACAGGAGATGGCAAGAGTGAATGTCNAATATGGACAGAGGTTTGTGACACCATATAGAGATCAGGAATCAAGACCATCCCCAAGAAAAAGAAATGCAAAGAGGCAAAATGGTTGTCTGAGGAGGCCTTACAAATAGCTGAGAAAAGAAGAGAAGCTAAAGGCAAAGGAGAAAAGGAAAGATATACCCATCTGAATCCAGACTTCCAAAGCATAGCAAGCAGAGATAAGAAAGATGTCCTCAGTGACCAGAAGATCAATGATCAAAAGAAATAGAGGAACAATAGAAAGGGAAATACTAGAGATCTTTCAAGAAAATTAGAGATATCAAGGGAACATTTTATGCAAAGATAGGCTCAATAAAGGACGAAAATGGTATGGACCTAACAGAAGCAGAAGATATTAAGAAGAGGTGACAAGAATACAGAGAACTAAACAAAAAAGATCTTCATGACCCAGATAACCATAATGGTATGATCATTCACCTAGAGCCAGATATCCTGGAGTGCGAAGTCAAATAGGTCTTAGGAAGCATCACTATGAACAAAGCTAGTGGAGGTGATGGAATTCCAGTTGAGCTATTTCAAATCCTAAAAGATGATGCTGTGAAATTGCTGCACTCAATATGCCAGCAAATTTGGAAAACTCAGCAGTGGCTACAGGACTGGAAAAGGTCAGTTTTTATTCCAATCCCAAAGAAAGGTAATGCCAGAGAATGTTCAAACTACCGCACAATTGTACTCATCTCACACACTAGCAAAGTAATGCTCAAAATTCTCCTAGCCAGGCTTCAACAGTACGTGAACTGTGAACTTCCAGATGTTCAAGCTGGTTTTAGAAAAGGTAGATCAACCATAGATCAAATTGCCAACACATGTTGAATCATAGAAAAAAACAAGAGAATTCCAGAAAAACACCTGCCTCTCCTTTATTGACTATGCCAAAGCCTTTGACTGTGGATCACAACAAATTGTGGAAAATTCTTCGAGATGAGAATACCAGACAACTTACCTGCCTCCTGAGAAATCTGTATGAAGGCCTGGAAGCAATAGTTAGAACTGGACTTGGAACAGACTGGTTCCAAATAGGGAAACGAGTACATCAAGGCTGTATATTGTTACACTGCTTGTTTAACTTATATCAGAGTACATCATGCAAAATGCCAGGCTGCATGAAGCACAAGCTGGAATCAAGATTTCCAGGAGAAATATCAATAACATCAGATATACAGATGACACCACCCTTACGGCAGAAAGGGAAAAAAACTAAAGAGCCTTTTGATGAAAGTGAAAGAGGAGACTGAAAAAGCTGGCTTAAAGCTCAACATTCAGAAAACTAAGATCATGGCATCCGGTCCCATCACTTCATGGCAAAGAGTCGGACACAACTGAGCAACTGAACTGAACTGAATAATTACCTAATTGGTGGTGTTTGATGTCCTGTTTCTGTGATTAGTTATTTCTGTTATATTTTGCTTATGGTGGTTAGTGTAATGATTTGCTGAATAACCTCTTACTGTGAATACATGTCCCTCAGAACTTGATCAGTGATAGTTTGTTGAGATGAGATCTAGGTTTAAAATACATTATTCCAGAGAAGATAATCATTCACTACTGACTAATTCTGGAGTACTACAATTTAGTGCCACTTGAAACCACATTTATTTGGGTGGGTTAGGAGGTATAGAAAGTGTGATTTCTAAGCCTCAAAACTCCAAAGAGAGGGTTTGTGGTTTAAAATTCTCATAAAGTTTTATTTTTTCAATATCATCCTGCAGGCAGTGTGCCAAAAGAGGACAAGTCCACATAACCTTTCACTGTAGGGACATTTATGCTTTCCATTTGGCCAAGAGTGTTGACACTAATGTACCTGAAAAGTGAAATTGTTAGTCGCTCAGTCATAGTCTCTCAGTCCGACTCTTTGTGACCTCATGGACTGTAGCACATCAGGCTCCTCTGTCCATGGAATTCTCCAGACAAGAAAACTGGAATGAGTAGAGCCAGTCCCTTCTCCAGTGGATCTTCCCAACCCAGCGATCAAACTTGGGTCTTTTTGCATTGCAGGCAGATTCTTTACTACCTAAGCTACCAGCGAAGCCTGTTAATGTACCTGGACTCATAGAGTTGTTACAATTTGTCATGTTAAGTCATCAAGAATGAACACAATTCCCCCAGAGCAAATGTCAGTTCTTGTTTTCTCCCTTTGATTTGGGCTTTCTCAAATTTCATTTCTTGCTATACATATAAACGTCTGTATTTCCAGATAAGCTTCAAATTTTCTATGTATGGGTATGTATCATTATGTAAAATTATCTTTTGGGGTTTTGGGGAGGTTATTTTCGGTTTGTTTTTTTTTTAGAATATAACTTCCTGAAATAGGAAACTGGTCAGTCTTATTTACAGCTGTATTTCCAAGAGTAACAATGCCTCACATATAAGAAATGCTCAATAAAAATTCTCAAATTAAAAATAATAAATGGAAATTTATTATAAATGTAAATATAAATGTAATTATACATTTATACACACATATAAATGTATTTAGTTCAGTTGCTCAGTTGTGTCCAACTCTGCGACNTTTCCAAGAGTAACAATGCCTCACATATAAGAAATGCTCAATAAAAATTCTCAAATTAAAAATAATAAATGGAAATTTATTATAAATGTAAATATAAATGTAATTATACATTTATACACACATATAAATGTATTTAGTTCAGTTGCTCAGTTGTGTCCAACTCTGCGACCCCATGAATTGCAGCATGCCAGGTCTCCCTGTCCATCACCAACTCCCGAGTTCACTCAAACTCACATCTTATTACATGCACTTAAATATGTGTTATACATGTTTGCACATCTATTTGTGTGTGTGTGTGTGTGTTCAGTTCAGTTGTTCAGTCATGTCTGACTCTTTGCAGCCCCATGGACTGCAGCATGCCAGGCTTCCTTGTCCATCACCAACTTCCAGAGCCTACTCAAACTCATGTCCATCAAGTCGGTGATGCCATCCAACCATCTTATCCTCTATTGTCCCCTTCTCCTCCCACCTTCAATCTTTCCCAGCAGCAGGGTCTTTTCCAATGAGTCAGTTCTTTGC
>SJYA01001690.1:1018314-1048297 GCA_006410615.1 Neotragus moschatus | reverse complement strand
CTATCTAGGTTGGTTATAACTTGTCTTCCAAGGAGCAAGTGTCTTAATTTCACAGCTGCAGTCACTATCTGCAGTGATTTTGGAGGCTAAGAAAATAGTCTGTCACTGTTTCCATTGTTTCCCCACCTATTTGCCATGAAGTGATAGAACCAGATGCCATGATCTTAGTTTTTTGAATATTGAGTTTTAAGACAGCTTTGTGTGTGTGTGTGTGTGTGTGTGTGTGTGTCCATTGTGTGCTTATATAATTTGAATTTGAGCCATTTCTTAAACAACCTAATCAATCATAAAACATTGTAATCTTAATGTATATTAAACAGGATGAGTAAGATTAAATATTAAGAAATTCCTTGCATTGAGTGTTTGGTAAAAAAGGCAAATGAGAGTTTTCTAGACAAAATTGGTTATTAACATGACAGACACAGCAGACAAACATGTACTTTTAAAGTCCTGATTTATTGTAATGTATATAGTCACTGAATGTTAACCTTAATTTCAGGTTGTCACTCAGGTTTGCGTCCTTAACGCCTCATTTCTCTGGTGGCTTTGAAAGGTGCTGTATTAGAGATTGTCACTTGGAGGCTTGAGGCACCTGGAGTTACTGTAGTATGACTGACATGAGCATTGAACGGTCCTTCCTAGTCTCTGCCAGCAGGCCTTTATCCTGAGTAAAGGGAGTAGATTAGATAATTGGATGGTTCAGCAACAATTCATGTATGTGTATTTGATGGAAGCAAAAACATGTGTTCAAGAATGCAAATTTGAGGATGAACTCTGTTTGCTGTGGAAAGAACATTGGAACTGGGGTTTGGAGACTTAAGTTTAAGCCTAGCTTATCCTCTTACTAAGGTGATTCACTTAACCCTTCTGGACCTCAGTCAATTCATTGTAAATTAAAAGGATCCTGTAGTAAAGGTCCTTTCCAATTCTGCAATTCTATTATCAAACATTTCACAAACTCATAGACCTTTCTGAAGATGAAATAAAGTCTTAGAATAAGTTATTCCTCTTCTGTACTCTGCAATGTCAGGTAAGCCTTTGCTATAATTTTTTCAACAATAGTATTATAAATACATGATTCCTGTCCCCAAGGGCTTCCCCAAAGTGGATGGTAATATAACTGAAGACAGAGCTGTACATAGAAAATAATAACTTATTCTATCATCTTGAGGAAGCAAAGTTAGGGATCCCTTAGAGACATTTAGGGTAACTTGGTACTAGCTCTAATCTAACTTGATGCATGAGTTACTGGACTGTAAATGATACTCCCTATGGTGCCACTTGCCCCTAATTTCTAAATCTCACACTTTGATGTTTTCTACCAACATCTATCTCCAGTTGGATTCAACTTCTTTTTATTCATCTTGCTAATTACATCTAATCTGTACAATCAACTGAACAATAGAGAATGAAAGCACAGTATTTTCAACATATGATGACCATAGCCCATCAAATAGCTACAGCAACGCATCAATCCCGGCCTCTGTCTACCACTGAAAGTAAACTACTGACAAAGAAGAAACAAATTACCAATACCAGAAATAAAATAAAATAATGCTCATGATCCCATGGGTATTAAAAAGAAAATAAATACTACAAACAATTATATGTCCATAAATTTGACAACTTTGATGAAACTGACCAATTTCTTAAAAGACAAACAGCAGAATTCTCACAGTCTCTTGCCCTCCTAAACCAAAATAGATAATGCAATTAGCAAAGCATCAGACAGCCCGCTAGCTAATAAGAGCAAGGGTTTGGGGTAGTTCAATGCCTTTTAATAGTTTAGGGGATCTCTGCTCACACCTTTTCACTCATCATCAACCATGTTGGTTAGCTTGCTTTCAAGTCTATTAATTGAGGCTCTCTCTGTGCTTAGAGTCTTGGCAAATCTCAGCATTATTTAGCCAAAGTTTGACCTTCTCATCATCCTCTTCTTGTGAAACTGGACTTTTCTCTCTGTACCTTTAGTTGTTGATAGAGGTCCTGCCATAGCAGAATGATGAACCAGACCCGAGATGCCTTCTGTAGCCTCATTTCAACAGCTCTGGCTCCCCCATCATCTTATTGCTGCAAATAATAAATCCAACCATCACAAGACTAGATTTGCCAACCAGGGATTGCTTGGAGGTGGTTAGCAAGCAACTGCATGGATTGCTTGCTAACCATGGATTCCTTGGGAATCATAGTTTCCAACTAGAGCAATTTTTTTCCTTCCTCCTGTCTTTCTTTACAGTTTTCCTTTCTCCTGGTCCATCATGAAAATCTCTAGTCATTACATAGTGTCTCTTTTTCTATCTTTAGGTAAAGTAGGAAGAAAAAAGCAGTTTAACAACTCAGTCAGTTGGAGGTATGCCATAGTCATCAAGAGAGGCACAACATTAGAGGTAGACTTACTTAGATATCTGATTTCATAATGGTATAAAGAACTTGGACCATCACTCATCCTTTTTATTTTCTTAAGCTGAATCTGAGGATACAAGATTCAACTTCACAGAGGATGCTGTAAAGATTAAATGAGATGACATATATAAAAACAGCACAGAAGTTGCCATAAACATTCAATACATAGAAATTAACATAAAACCTGAACTGGCATTTGCTTTACAGATACCTCTGTTGTCTACTGGAAGCATTTTAACTGGATCAGTCCTACTCCTCCCGTTCCTCTTATCTTCCATAATATATAGAATTGAAAAGGCTCTCAGGGGCCAAGCCTTTCATCCTGTATTTTATTGAAAGCAGAGTCAGGACTAGAGCTCAGGTCTACACTCTCAGGGTAAAGGATCTGAGAGGCTGGTTTGGCTTGAAGGGTATTTGGGAGCACTGAGTACTAGTGCACTCTTCTCTTCTGTGTGGAGCTAAAATGAGGGCAGAGGTCCCTCCAGCCCTGTCTTTTGCTGGATCTCATATAAGAAAGAGTAGAAAGCAGCAGAGAGTCAAAGGGAAAAGAAAGTGCCTTGGTTCTGAGTGCTGTCACAAAATAAAGAAAACAACAGAAAATGCCGTCCCCACTGCAAAATCCATTAATAGAGCTCTGAAATATATTAGCCAATTATACTTTCCTCAAGCAGCCTGGGAAGCTTCTCCAAAGAATCAACACGATCAGCTACTAAGTAAAACAGTTGCACTAGTGTGCCGATATACATTTGAGTATGAAGGACTGAAAATTCCAGGATTTAGTCCAAGACTAACTTTAATCAGGAAACTAATGTTAATTTTCAAATGGGAATAATGGAAGGAGAAAAGAAGAAAACCGAAGCCGAATGGTTGAAATTAGATGGGATGTTGAAGGCTATAGAAAGGTGTCAACATGAACTTGGCTTTCATTTCACACACAGACCAGTTGCCTAAGCTTAGAATGAGTCTTCAGTGGCAAAATGTGCTGGGCTGCCTGGCCTTTCTATCTCTGATTGTGTCTGGAATCCATTCTGTAACGATCTTCATTACGGTTAAAGCACAGAACTTCCTCACCATTAGCTCCTCTGCGTGGGTCCCCCTCTGAGTAGGCTGAGCAAGATGTTGTCAGAACACTGAGATTATTACCATCAATCTTACCAGAGGTGTATCAGAATCTTATTAGAAGGAACTACCTAGTATCTTCCCCATATCTCTTCCATCACCTATTGGCAGCTTGGCTCCCACAGGCCTGCTCAACACTATCTCAGGCTTGAGGACATTCCTGTCCTACGATGGAAAGAACTGGTGAGTTCCCAACCCAGGAGCTGGCAAGCCTCCCACCAACCCAGCTTGACATCAGTTTTGGATTGGACTTGGACCCCAGCCCCAGGAAGACCTTTCACTATGCTTGTGAGCCAAGGTTTCCTAATCTCTTTCAGTTCCACTTTCAGCAATGCCTCAGTTTCTCTCTCCAGCTTGAGACTCTTCACCTCCACCATTCTCACTACAGAAACTGGCTGTGCTCTTACCAGTCCTTCTGGAGAATGGTCCCTGGTTCTTGCCCTGGTCTGAGGTCAGGTCTCTCCAGTAAATACCACATTCTTCCCACTCTGATTGTGAACCCAGGACCATACCACTCCCTATGATACTGTGCCCATTTCCTTGACAGATACCCAACTGACTCCTCAGGCTCCAGTCTGCCTGAGCCGCTGTCTCCAGCTCTTAGCCACCCTCCTTCCTGTTACTTTCTCCTTTGGTCTTTCCTGACCATCCATTTCACCTGCCCAAAGCCTCCCTTTTCCTACTTGTCTAAGGATCACAAGCTCTGATAGTAGCCTCTTCAAGTCAAATTCTTCCCACCTTCACAAAGGATAAATAATAAATCCTAGTGCATTGTGATAGTATCCGTGGGGTGAGAGGGACAAAGAAATTAGTTGTGAAAATGAACTAATCTTGTCCCCTGGTCTTCTATATAGTCTTAGCATTTCACTGAAAAATGTGGCCAAAGAAGTGAGTCACAATCTACGGAAGTTCATCCTAAAAAGCAATGTAGGTGGCAGGTCAAAAATGGACCATATTCCCAGCTTTCCATTCCTCTGCTCCTCTCACCTCCCCTTTGTATATGACATGTTCTGAACATATTTATTTCACAAGGTTATTACAGAGATTCCCTCAGGATCATTGCCCATCTCAACCCATTCATGGAGTTATACTGAGAAATCTAGCTCACAAGAAATATGAGGAAATATCATCTTTCACACCATGCCAAAGAGCTCCTTCCCTTTCATTCAATGTCTGGGATCCACATTCTGGCCTCAAACCCAAATATTACACTTTCACTTCCTATCTTTTTGAATGTTCAGTTCACCTTGTGAGTGTTAAAAGCATCCTCCCTTCTTCTTCTCATCACCTTATGTAGGACAAAACTAATTTCCATTTTCAATCTGATATCTGTCCTCTGCAAGAATCTGTGCTCATCTACTCTCTAGAGATACACAAAAATTTGACTAAAAATGAGTCATGAATTTCTCTTTAAGGCTTAGATATAAGAAGCCTGGATTATCAGGGAATGTATACAGAAAGGATGCTCTGTATAAGGCAGCAGGTGGATGGTATAGATGCAAAAGACGAGGGAAGGAACTTGGCTCCTGCATGCCTCATCTACATAAGGGCAGTGGTAGTTTGGAAGTGACAAATTATAGGGTGCTACAGACATCTAAACTTGGAGGTATGTGAGAGGGTGGCATGCAGGAAGCGACAAATGCTTAAAACTATTTAAAAGGGCATCCAAGGCTGCTCTTAGCTGTGATCAGCCACTCACACTTCCTACTCCTCCTCCAAGAACTGGGTCCTCAAGGATAATTCAAGACTTGAAATTTTCATGACTCCATTTTCAGAATAGATCAGAGTGCTTTGTGTTTTTACCATTTCATGTATAAACTTCTAACTCCTCTGTAACATAACCATCTGTTTATGTTACAGTGCCTTTTATTAGGTTAATAATTATTCTAATACAGGGCACGCGTCTAAGTAATCTATGAAAATGTGGCTACCTGGGAAAATGTGTGATGCTTGACGGATGCTCATAAAAATGATCCTTGAATAACTAAATGCAAGGATAAAGAGTGTGGTGTTCATTGGACTTCTGCATGAATGGAAGTTTAGACTTGGACCATAATGTTTTACTTGTTCTGAAAGTTCTCTGTTTTCCTAAGGAAGTGTCAGGAGTGAAGGGAGACTTCTGAAGCTCTCCGTCCCACCCCCCCCAAAATGTTTTTTGTTACACGTTCCTATTATGTGAGGGAGTTCAATGGTTTACTTGGTTTTGATAGGAAAATTTACTTGATAACTAAAAGGAAGATGGTCCCACTAATCACTTGTCATTACTGATATTTGGTAACTTTGAATGAAATAACATTTAAATTTCTTGAATGTCTACTCCTTTTTAGGACTTGATAAGCACTTGATAAATAAAAACTCTTGATTTTCCCCCAAACCCTGCAAAATAAGTATAATTTTGTCTGTTTTATAGAGGATGGGATTGAAACATAGAGTTGTCACAAATACACATATTTTAGCTATGTCTAGTAAATGACAGAGCCAATTTTTTTTTAAATGACTTCTGTTTACTGGATTCTTGATTCAGAGATTAGACTAAAAGTTTTGAGTGATTGTCAGTGCAAACATATTTCCTGCTAATGAACTGTCAGTTTATTTTAAATGGAAAATAATTTAATTGACCCCAGGAATTAAATATTAAGTATTTGTTGTGATCAAAGGCTTGAGATATAAAGTAAAAAGATTCTCATATACCAGTCATGAATGGCCATGTGTCACAGTCAGGGTTGGGAAGGTAGGTAGGTAATTATGATTCCATGTGACCTATAGTACATATCAGAACTGGATCCCCACTGATTTGGGGATGGCCAGGTAGGAATGATAACCACAATATTAACAATAACACATATATTCCATGCCATATTTGTTTCTTTATCTATTAACTATTTTTGGAGCACTTACTTCTTACATGCCAAATACTGTGTGAGTTGCTGAGAATATATTCATTTAACCCCATTTATGTTTCTATAATCACTTATTTGCTTCCTATACCCACAGGAAGGTGGGTAGACATGATCTAGGTTCTTATCTGCTCTTTATTGGACAAAAATCTTCTGACCAGCTGTTTGTCTATAAATCTCTGCTTGTTCTCATTGTATTCAGACTTAAGCTCAATCTTTCTCCTCCGCTGCAAAAAACCCTGATTGCAGTCCTTAAATAAATTCTTCCATACTATCTTTAACAAGTGTCACAAACAATTTTTCTAACACTACCCACTGCTCTTTGGATGATATTCTGGACCTGTAACATGGATTACAAGGCTCCTTGTAATCAGTCATCCATATCTCCAAAGAGACCGAAGACCTGCCTGAAACCTCTCTCAGCTAGTTTACTCAACTCTCTTCCTACTTATATACCCATTTCACACTATGTCAGGTTGGATTACAACTCCTAGTTAATTGTCAGTTTCATAACTAACCTCTGAACTTTTCAAGGAAAGGGATTTAAATATATCTATCTTTGTTTCCATGACACCTCTTACAACACTGAGAGAACTAAATATTTTTCAAAAATCTGATGACTATTTAAACATGATCTTCACCTTTAAGATTTGTTCATTTAAAGTGATTTCACAAGCTCCACAATGATGGAGGCATTTGATGGCACTGTAGCTGATGATTTATGCCTTTTACAAAGTGTTATTTTGAATGAGTGATTATTTCAATTTATTTACTTCAACTGGTCACACTCTAATTTCATCAAGGCACTCTAGCCCTTCTGCACAAAGGCTCAGACACAGAAATATGTGGAATTCACAGCAAGTAGCTTCTTCCCTCGTTCCTTAGTCTGTTCACTTTCTTGCCTTCTACCTCGCTTTCCCATCTACCTCCCTTACCTTCTTGCTCTTTTCCCCTTGTTAAGATTACTTGACTATTTGATTATTATGATAGAGTTTTCCAAAGATTCACCATCAGAATGCTTTATCTGACATTTAACATATTATTAAGGAAGTAGGACAAGGCTCGAAGGTCATAGTTTGGATTTAAAGCTTAAAGGTTTTCATAATGTTTAGTAAAGTTATCATAAATGTCATCTCTCTCCAGAACTAGCACTTCCATAGTCAATGCCAATTGGATTTGTTCAGGACTTAGATTTCTTTAGCTTTCTCACGCAGCATTTGTCAAAAAAGCTTTCAGTTTCCAAGAAGTTATTTTGTCCAACACAACTTACTCCTTTAACTAACATAGTCAAATGCATGATACTCATAAAAATACTCTGGACCATAAACGCACTGTCCAGTCACAGGGAAGAGAAAAAGAATTGAGAAACCTGATAAAGGGCTACACTGGTTCTTTTGCCAGTGTTCATCAATTTCCACACCAATACCAGCCTAGGCGGGAAGATCCCTATATGTCTGGGTTACCACAAGGATTTAAAGTATAACGTGTGTGTGTGTGTTAGTCACTCAGTTCTGTCCAACTCCTTGTGACTCCATGAACTATAGCCTACCAGGCTTTCCTGTCCATGGAATTCTCCAGGTAAGGACACTGGAATGGGTTGCCACTGCCTTTTCCAGGAGATCTTCCCAATCCAGGGATCAAACCCTCCTGCATTGCAAGCAGACTGTTTATTGTCTGAGCCATGAGGAATACCTCTGAAATGTAACATACTAAATAAAATTGGAAATAACTGAAATATACAAATTTTTTTTTGCAATCCATCATGTTTACAAAAATAAAGCCATCAAGATACCCAATAAATTAGTCTTGATGAGATTTGTAATGAGGCATTAAAGATAAGCTGAGTAAACTATTGAAATGCTAGAAAAATATATTACAACATAACATATCTAGTCATACTCCGTATTTTATGCAAACAAGCAGACAAGAAATATTTTTAAACAAACCGAAATTTAAATCTTAAAAGAAACTACACAAAACAGATTTAATATTTTTGATTACCTAGTAGAGTTCAAAGCCATTAAACCCTGAGTAGGAATTATACGGCTGGAAAGAAAATATTTTTCTTTTTGGTACTGAAATCCAACGGTTCTGTTTTTATTACCGGTGAAAATTAAAGACTTTTAGTATAAATGAAGTCATATTTAGCTTTTTAAAATTCCAGGGCAGTATGGAGTTTAATATACTCCTTTAGTTTCTGGAGAAAGCTGCTCGTTACAAGAGCTAATAGAAGAAAAATATAATTACTCCTATTGTTGGTTCAATGGTGCACCCAGAAATCTCATTTTGTCAAACTGTCAGAACTGTTGATAAGATTTTTAAACAGATGATAGAGGATCACTTTCTGGGCAAATATCCTCATTTCTTTAAAAAAGCCAAAGCGATGTTATTTTTTTGCAATGGGATGGAATTGCATAGGATAGCAAGACTAAGTCAGTGATACCATCTTACGGAAAAATCTGAACAAACTTTTGGGACAACCAAATACAATTTGTAATTGGGTGCAGAGTCTGCTCCAAGTATGACAGTCCTGTATTGAACTCACTGACACTAGATAATTCTGAGATGGAGTGTGAAGGCTCTGTATGTATATATAAGAGTACAAACCAGTCCATCCTAAAGGAAATCAGCCCTGAATATTCATTAGAAGAATTCACTGAAGCTGAAGCTCCAATACTTTGGCCACCTGATGTGAAGAGCTGCCTCACTGGAAAACACCTTGATGCTGGGAAAGATGGAGAGCAAGAGGAGACGGGGCAATGGAGGATGAGATGGTTGGATGGCATCACTGAACCCAAAATGGAGGATGAGATGCTTGGATGGCATCACTGAACCCAAAATGGAGGATGAGATGCTTGGATGGCATCACTGAACCCAAAATGGAGGATGAAATGCTTGGATGGCATCACTGACCCAACGGACATGAGTTTGAGCAAACTCAGGGAGATAGTGAAGGACAGGGAAGGCTGGCGTGCTGCAGTTTGTGGGGTTGCAAAGAGTCTGATTGCAACGTAGCGCCCGAACAACAACAAAGTGAACAAAGGGGCTTCCCTGGTGGCTCAGTGGTAAAAAATCCACTTGCCAATTCAGCAGATGTGAGTCCAATCCCTGGAAAATACCCTGAAAAACAAAATGGCAACCCACTCCAAAATTCTTGCTTGAGAAATCACATGGACAGAAGAGACTAGTGGGCTGCAGTCTGTGGGGGTTGAAAAGAGACAAGACTGAGCAGCTAAACAAACAACAGGAGAACAAAGAGTTAGCTTAAGCTCTCCCCCATCAAATCACTGCTTTCAGAAAGGTCTCTGCTTTCAGTATCTCTCTTATCTCCAAAACCTCACAGTAGGCATGGACTCCCTTTTCTCTGTCCACACACTGGCAGACATTGGCTTCAGAAGATAATCGAATGACATTGACTTGATTCCATTTTCTCCAGCACAAAAGTTATATTGCAAATAGCAACAGGGAGCTGAACATTTAGAGGGGAAGGAGGACAAATAAGCTTCGGTCCAAGTTCTTCCTACACCATGGCCCTTGTTCTACGCAGCTGGGACTCAGAATGTTTTCCAGGAACAAAATCTGGGGCTTGGCAGAACTTTACAAATGTGCATATTCTTTGTGTGTGTTTGAGAATGCCACAAGTGTCTCATTTTGTGCAGGCTTTCCTGACCCCTGAGTCGGTTTCAAACCTCTGTAATTCACATTCAAATCTAGTGAAAAAGGTGAAGGTTTAGAAGTTTACCTCCAGCACCCTGAAATTCAAACCTCTCTAATCAAGCAATATTCCCTCATATCTCAGGATAACAAGCATTCTCGTGAGACTTTACAATGTTTTGCTCCCAGCCAAGCTGGAAATACTAAGAATATGAGAACTGTTTTTTATTTTTCCTCTCTCCTTGTGTGTCTGTGTGTATTTTCATGGGATTGTGTAACTCCTGTCACTTCTATTGCAGATCATCATGAAAGACAAAAGTATGCTGCAGCTGGGGTGGAGAAACTGAAGGAGACAAACACAAATGAGTTTAGAAATTTGGAAAAAAAAAAAAAAAAGGTTCTAAATGGGACAATAATTTTTGGGGCTTCCCAGGTGGCTCAGTGGTAAAGATCTGTCTGCCAATGCAGGAGACGTGGGTTCAGTGCCTGTGTTTATAAAATTCCCTGGAGAAGGAAGGACTTCCCTGCAGCTCAAACAGTAAAGAATCTGCCTGTGAAGCAGGAGACCAGGGAAGATTCTCTGGAGAAGGGAATGGCAATCCACTCTAGTATACTTGCCTGGAGAATTCCATGGACAGAGAAGCCTGGCAGGCTATAGTTTGTGGGGTCGAAAAGAGTTGGACACAACTGAGTGACTAACTCACTAGAGAAGAAAATGGCAACCCACTTCAGTCTTCTTGCCTGGAGAATCCCATGGACAGATAGACCCAATTCATAGGGTCACAAAGAGTCAGACAAGACTGATGGACTGAGCAAGCACAGTTTTTTTCAGATCTAGTGCTTATTTTAAGTTAAAACTAAAATGTGCACAGGGAAAAACAAAGTGAATTTAGGAAAAGAAAATGAGCAGCGTAGTCCTTAGAAGTTGGGAGAAGGGTCCTAGGTAGGAAATCTTCCAGTCCATCCCCCAGAACCAATAACTTTCCAGAAGTACTTCCAGGATTCTTCAATAGTTGTGCTTGGACCACCATGGTGATCCAGTGGTTAAGAATCTGCCTACCAATGCAGTGGATACAGGTTTGATATCTGGTTGAGGAACTAAGATGGAACAACTAATTTCTCATGCCACAACTACTGAGCTCACGCTCCACAGCTACAGAAGCCGGTGAACCCTCAAGCTGGTGCTCTGCAACAGGAGAATCCAATGCAACCAGAGAAAGCCCATGCACAACAGCAAAGACCGAGTGAAGTCAAAAAAGAACAACAAAAATACTTAAAAATTAGTTGTGCTTATGACTAAGACTTACCACCAGTGAGAGGATACAAAGCAAATGCCAACAAGGGTGGAGGGAGAGAATGATATACAGGGTGAAGTCTAGCTGACCCCAGGACCCAGCTTCCAAAAATCTTCTCCCAGTAGAATTACACAGGACTTAACTCCCAGTGAGGAGTCATGGCAACATGTGAGAAGTGTTACCTGCCAGGGACACACATTGGGGACTCAAAGTCCCAGGTGTTTATTGAAGCCTGTTCACTTAGGCACCTTCTACTTAGCACATACAAAGTCCCAGACCCCCAGAAGAAAACCAAAGTATGTATACAAATGGTTTCAGCACAGTGAGCCACTCTTACGATTCAGGGAGTTTCAGGTTTCATGTAGGGTTCTGTTTACCAGTCACGTTCTCAGGTAGGAGGCTGGGACCACACTTGTAAGCAGGCCTTTACAGGTTGCACAGTCTCTAGCCGTCTGTGTTCCCTTATCTCTGCATAGCCCTACAGGCCTGCGGCTGACCACCCAGTCCCCCTCTCTCCACAGTGTATGCAGAGCTTCAGAGAGACATTCTCTATCTTTTTTTAGTCACATTTGGAAAATACATTTCCCATTCTTTATAATGACTTGGTCAAAAACTCAGATATTTTGTAAGACGTATGAATGAACTTTTTAGCCAACCCAATACTATAGCTTTAAGAAAAGCAAAATAAAGGAATTATAAGAGACAGTGTTTATAACAGGAGCTTTTCTTCACATAATTCTGACTCTTCTGATGTTTCAGGTATCATTTGAAACCTTTTGAGATAACATTTAAACATACTTTGGGAAAATTCACTAAAGCTCTCAGATCTAACTAGCAAAAGGATAATTCCAGGGGGCTCAGAGGAGTTCCAACAAACTAGAACCCCCCACTCCCCAGACTCCCTGTTTTATATGGTTTGAATTTTTAAAGGACTGATGCTAAAGCTGAAGCTTCAATACTTTGGCCACCTGATGTGAAGAACTGGCTCATTGGAAAAGACACTGATGCTGAGAAAGATGGAGGGCAGGGGAATAAGGGGGTGACAGAGGATGGGATGGCAAGTTGAATGGCATCACTGACTCAATGGGCATGAGTCTGAGCAGACTCTGGGAGATAGTGAAGGACAGGGAAGCCTGTCCAACAAAGAGCTGGACATGACCTAGTGACTGGACAACAACAGCACGGCGACTCACGCTAGAGCACAGTCAACTCTATTAAGCCTCTCTGATGGAGTACCCTAATTTTTTCCCAGGAATCAGAACATATAGCAATTAGTACCACGGCCCTAGTGCATTTGTGCAACGTCCATTCTCTTCTCTCAAAGAAGAATGGAAACAAGGTTGGCTGCTCTCTCCCATCTCACCTCAGTTCATCTGCCTAAACTCCAATTTCTTCTTTTTTAACTTAACTGATTGTGGTAGAGCTTCTTTCATAAAACCTTTCCCCAATTCCCTGACTTCAAGCTTCCTTACTTCTTTGGGTGCTGTGCCTCTCATCGCTGGGCTTCAACTAGGACATTTAAGACCAGTTACCTTAAAAGATCACCACTTAGGGATACGCATTCTCTTCCCAAGTACATGTGAACTCCTTCAGGACCCAGGTTCTTCCAATGTGCATCAGCGTGCCCAGCTATGATACCTGCCTTGTGTGTCACTTAGCGAATAAGTCACAGAAGTCCTCAGCAAGAGGAAAAGAAAAGCAAGGTGAAAATAGGAGTAAATCAGCAGACACCAGGAAAGCTTGAGTAGATACCACACACTCTTCTGATAATGTGGACTTAGACTTGGGACAAGGGAAGAGTCAAGTCTAGATGAACACAGCAGCAGATGGCTTTTCTAGGACAAGTTTGGAGATCCAACTTCGTGAGCAAAATCTGAGAACAAAACTAGCAAAAACAGATAAGAAACCAAGACAGGAGGAATCACTTACTGATATTTCCCATCTGATCTATAACATAGTCCTGTTTCATGCTCATTAGAAAACAAACATTTCCATTCCCAGATAAGCTTGGGATACATTCTATACCATATTTCCTATTGCATTATCACCTACCTCAGGAATTATTTCAAATTCCCCCAGAAGACCTGCAATAAAGGTCAAATTTATTTGTCTAGAAATGCACCATGTTTTTGTCTACGTTCTATACTTTCTTTGTTTTATTAACACAAATTAATGTTTCCCTGGTGTGGGTTCCATGGAACATGCATCGGGAGACAATGTGATCCGTGTATTCTTATAAACATTATGCTATTGTCCTGGGTCTCTATGGAGTGTCAATATATCAGCTGATTTCTGTTCATCTTGCCTCAGATTTCAGTTATTTCTCAACATGTAGTTGTTTTATGAATGGAATAATTAGTGACCTGATGACATGAGTAGAGTTGCATAAAATATCAGGCTCTATATTTGGATGATCTGAACAAAAGGACAGGTAGAAAGCAATCCCAAGAAGGAAAAAAAACAAATTGTTTCTGTTAGAATACTTTCAAGGGCTAGAAGGATTAACACTGCCCAAACCACTCATAAGTGATTAAGAGAATATAGGGTCCACTTTCTCAGATGCTTCTGGGTCCCAGCTGGTAGAACTACATTCTGACCCAGGTGTGCTTTCCCTAGCTTTGTGATTATTCACTGTGAAGCCAAGTGTAAGCTACTTGATACTGCTGTCTTTGGCTTACTGGTCTACAAAATGAGGCTAGCAGTGGACCCCGCCACAAGCATGGGAATGAAATTAACATAAATGACTTCAAGCTCTTCACAAATTTGAAATATTAGTGATCTGTGCTAACAGGACTAACTCTGCCTTCAAGCTCCATTTATCCTTTTCCTTTCCTCAGGGAGACTTGTGCTTGTTTAAGGGCCAGGAAAAAAAAAAAAAAAACCTGAGAGGTCATTCTCTCTGTATGTGTGCCCAACTAAACGTGATGTCCAGCTATACCTCTGGCCTATTCTAATTGAGCATTAAGTAAAAACAAGGTCTCTGGATAGCCTTTCATGTTTTTAGCTTCTTAGATAGCCATTTAAGGGCTTCCCAGGTGGCTCAGATGGTAAAGAATCCACCTGCAATGCAGGAGACCTGGGTTTGATCTCTGGGTTGGGAAGATCCCTGGAGAAGGGAACAACAGCCCACTCCAGTATTCTTGCCTGGAGAATTCCATGGAGAGAGAAGCCCGGAAGGCTATAGTCCACGAGACCACAAAAAGTTGGACATGGCTGAGAGACTTTCACTCTCACTCCAGGTGGTGCAGTGATGAAGAGTCCACCTGCCAGTTCAGGAGGCACAAGAGACATGGATTCAATCCCTAGGTCAGGAAAATCCCCTGAAGGAGGGTATGGCAACCCACTCCAATATTCTTACCTGGAGAATCCCGTGGACAGAGGAGTCTGGCAGGCTACAGTTTATGGGGTTGCAAAGAGTTGGACGTGACTGAATGACTGAGTACACACACATAGATAGCTACTTGCTTTTCCAAGGAGTTCAAATAGATTTTCAAGTCTTTCTGAAATTATGACTGTTTAATCACCTCAACAGTCTTGTGACTTGGGTAGAATCAGCATTAGAGTCTTTTGTTTTTCAGATAAGGAAAAAAAACTCAAAAAATTATAGGGGTTAGATCAACAAAGACTCAGAAATACTGGCCTCAGATTTGGCTCCTGAAAAAGAGACACTATCGATTCCCTGGTGGCTCAGACGGTAAAGCATCTACCCGCAATGTGGGAGACATGGGTTTGATCCCTGGGTTGGGAAGATCCCCTGGAGAAGGAAATGGCAACCCACTCCAGTACTCTTGCCTAGAAAATTCCATGGATGGAGGAGCCTGGTGGGCTACAGTCCATGGGATCACAAAGAGTCAGACATGACGACGATCTCATACACACATCTCTAAGTGGTCTTACAGTGGCCCCTTTCCACTTAAAAGAATGGGCTATCAGGGTCCCTGGGGGAAGAGAGGTAAAGTCATTGTGTCTCAAGTATCCAAAAAATATACCAGATTTCTCTTTCTTCATGGCTATGCAGAACATAGATCTCACAACTCTCACAACTCATATCACAGTTAGAACCAGCTGAAACAAAGTTCTTTGGAAGTTTTACTAGAATCATAGAATCCCATACTTGAATCTCAAAGGTTATTTGTATAGCTTTCAGGCCAAAGCATCTCATATAGTACCAATGCACCTTTTATAGCACCAATGCATCTTATATGGGACCTATGCATACCTTATGATTCCAGTGTATCTCATATGGTTCCAGTGTATCTCACATGGTTCCAATGCATCTTATATGGGACCAATGCATATCGTATGGTTCCAGTGTATCTCATATGGTTCCAGTGTATCTCACATGATTCCAATGCATCTTATATGGTTCCAATGCATCTCATATGGTTCCAGTGCATCTCTTATGGTTCCAGTGTATCTCATATGGTTCCAATGCATCTTATATGGTTCCAATGCATCTTATATGGGGCCAATGCATAGCTTACGATTCCAGTGTATCTCATATGGTTCCAGTGTATCTCATATGGTTCCAATGCATCTTATATGGGACCAATGCATATCTTATGATTCCAGTGTATCTCATATGGTTCCAGTGCATCTCATATGGTTCCAGTGCATCTCTTATGGTTCCAGTGTATCTCATATGGTTCCAGTGTATCTCATACGGTTCCAATGCATCTCATATGGTTCCAATGCATCTTATATGGGACCAATGCATATCTTATGGTTCCAGTGTATCTCATATGGTTCCAGTGTATCTCATATGGTTCCAATGCATCTTATATGGGACCAATGCATATCTTATGATTCCAGTGTATCTCATATGGTTCCAGTGCATCTCATATGGTTCCAGTGCATCTCTTATGGTTCCAGTGTATCTCATATGGTTCCAGTGTATCTCATACGGTTCCAATGCATCTTATATGGTTCCAATGCATCTTATATGGGACCAATGCATATCTTATGGTTCCAGTGTATCTCATATGGTTCCAGTGTATCTCATATGGTTCCAATGCATCTTATATGGTACGCTCTCTATTACTCAGCCTTTGCTTCTTCTCTGACATCACCATTATTCCACCATCAGAAGTCAAAGTTATTTCACATTTCTGCATGCCTAACCCCCTCGATAAGCATGCTCTTTAAAGGTATTGATTTTAGTTTCTGTCTTCGTATTTCTAAGAACCAGCCAATATCTAGTTGATAAGATGTGTCAAAAAATAATTTGAAAGCTTTTCTTCTCACCTAGAGCAATAGCCTTCTATTAGTTCCCCTACTTACATCTAAACAGCATATTAAAAAGCAGAGACATCACTTTGTTGACAAAGGTCCATATAGTCAAAATTATAGCTTTTTCAGTAGCCATGTACGGATATGAGAGTTGGAACATAAAGAGGGCTGAGCAACAAAGAACTGATGCTTTCAAACTGTGGTGCTGCAAAAAACTCTTGAGAGTCCCTTGGAAAGCAAGGAGATCAAACCAGTCAATACTAAAGGAAATCAGCACTGAATACTCACTGGAAGGACTGAGCTGAAGCTCTAATACTTTGGCCACCTGTTGTGAAGAGTCAACTCATTGGAAAAGACCTTGATGCTGGGAAAGACTGAAGGCAGGACGAGAAGGGGACAACAGAGGATGAGATGGTTGAAGAGCATTATAAACTCAATGGACATGAGTTTAAACAAACTCCAGGAGTTAGTGAAGGACAGGGAAGCTGAAGTGCTGCAGTCCATGGGTTCACAATGCATCAGACACAACTTAGTGACTGAGCAACAGCTTACACCTAATCATTACCCTTAGTTCAATCACAGAAAAGAAAGATTTTATAAAATGTAAACCAGACTATGTCCACAGTCCCTGCTTAAAACTGATTTATTTTCTTGAACATTTTAACCCAAAATCTAACTTAGCACTAATATCTAAAAGCCACAGAAGCCACATACTTTGAAGCTGAGATTATTATCATATTGCATGGTCTCACCTTCCCATCCCTATGATGATCTAGCCAGATGGGCCACCTTCCTGCAGATAGAACATGCCACACTTATTTGCTCCTTTCATTTATAGTTTCTTCTGCCAGAAACTATCTTTCCCATACCCCCTCAAGACTGGATCCTTCTGCCATTCAGTTCCTTGGCTAAAATGTCTTTTTCCCAGAGAGGGCTTCCCTTCCCACTCTAACTTATATGTGTGTTCACATTTGATTGCCTTAGTTTGTCTTATATTAGTAAAATAAACTTTTGCTTTTGGTTTGTTTTACTGTTTACTGTATACTACAAGTCATCTGGTAAAAGCCTGGTAAGAACAGGATCTGGCCTCTCATTCAGCAATCTCTAAATCTAGACCTTACCATCAACTCTCAGTTTATAAAGTAGATATTCTCTTTGCTCTCTTCTGAAAGAATGGCTAAAGGAATTAATAATTCATGTAAGGCTTAAACTCTCTCAAATACAATTACTGGTGTCTTAACCAAGTGTTACTCTTACTTTTCCTCGAGTAAAATGTGATTTAAAAAAATGGTTCTCTATTTTTACACCAATTTTATTACACAAATTTTCCCTCATTCAGTTGTTTGTCTTTCTGAAATGCTCTTCCTATTAATGAATATCCTCACTCTTTAAAAACACACAAAGCCAGTCTAGTTCCTTTTTTCCAATACAGTTCTTTGATTATTGCCTTCAAATCATCTGCATGGATTCTTTTATGCAGGCTAAGAGTACCATGCTTTTCTTCTATTTCATATATTGTAGTTTCAAATTTTAGCTTTTTCTTCTAAATATATTCAAGTTTGTATTTATTCCTTATAAAATATGGAGCTTTTAGTTGATTTTTAAAATCACAAGGATATTTTCACCAATACAAATAGATTGTGTGTGTGTGAACTCATGTGTATTTGAAACCACTTAATATCACGTAAACTTTGCTGGCAGCTACATCACACCCGTGACTCAAACTGTTTATAAACTAAAAATCCCCAAGCCATTTTTAAAAATCTATAGCCAGTCATGTGTGATGACTAGCCTCCAAGATAACCACTAGTGAACCTGACCGGCTGGCCTTTAAAGCCCTTTTACAGTCCCCTGACACACTGTGTCAAGGGCAGTTTATGTGACCAATACAATATGGCACATGTGATGGTATGTCACGTCTGAAGCTGTATTATAAAAGACATACATTTGACATCTGCCTTGCTCTCTAAGTCCTTCACTCCAGCAAAAGTGAGATACTGTGTCATAAGGGCACACCATTCTCATGGAGAGACCCCAGTGGTTGAGGTTCTTCTGCCAACAGCCATGTGAATGAGTCATCTTAGAAGCAAAACTTCCAGCCTCAGTTAAGCCTTGAGTACAACCTCAAGAGACTTTGAGCAAGAACCACCTAACTAAGACTCTGCTGGATTTCTATTCTCAGGATCTACGTGAGAACATGAATGTTTTCTTTTGTTTCAGTTGCTAATTTTAGGCAAATTTGTTCTACAGTAACAGACAACCACTACATCATGTCTCCTCCATCTTATGCTCATACAATTGTTTTTTTAGATCTAAATCTGGATCTGTACATTTATTCTGAATGATTTAATAGCTTGACATCTTATTTTCTCCATTCTGTTTAGATCTTTCTCAGTAAGATTTTTTCTATGACTTTTACTTCCACTAGCTTTAATATTTATTTATTTATTTGTTTGCACTGGGTCTTAGTTGTAGCATGTGAACATATAGGCTCTAGTTCCATGACCAGGGATTGAACCCAGGCCTCCTGCATTGGGAGCATGGAGTCTTAGCCACTGAACCACCAGGGAAGTCCCTCAGTAAGAAATGATCAACATATCTGACATAATACCATTTTATATAACATTTTAAAAAAATCTGTTAACTTCCAAATTACTATTGTCTTTTAAGTTACTGATAGATATGCTAAAATGAAAAAATGTATTAGATAGTATCCTGGTTGCTTTTACCAGTCTCTTTGGATCTATACTTTTACAAACTCTTTGCAGACAGGCTTTCTACCAGCCAATGCTTCTTTTTATTTTCTTGTTTTCCATCCTATGCAACTCTATTTTATCAACATGGATATTAAAACATGGGTTACATCAGGTGCATTTCTTGCATTGTCAGCTTTAGTACTTAAGTTTAAAAAAAAAAAAAAAAAAGATTCTCATTTGGATATGACTCCTCCTTACAGAGCCCATTTTAACTCCTGGAGATATTATTATGCTATTTGTTTTTCTTTCAGGGGCTCAGAGGCCATTGTTTTATGGCTTTATGATAATGTCACAAGTTAGCAATAAGTTCATGTTTGTCAACTTACTATTCTATTCTTCTCCCTTTTACTGACTATCAGTGTTCATTTCTAGCCTATGCCTTCTCCTTCATTCTGCACTGCTTATCAGTGATTAGGGTTTGCAACTCTCAGGCCAGGACCCACTGGCAATCTCATTGTGTGTTTAGCAGTGGTCACCTTGCTTCCCAAGGTAGTTCATCTACGCACATTTATGTGTATGTTTCATTATATTGAATCATTCTCTGTTTCCTTTCAGGAATCTATTGGTACCTAACAGTATACCAGTCTACCAATAAATAAAAAACAACAACAGAAGGGAAACACAAGAGAAGACAATATACTGACCACTCCAGTTTGTTTGTTTTGCTTTGTTTTGTTTTTTATATTTTGGGCCAGCTGTGTGGCACATGGGATCTAATACCCCCATGAGGGGTTGAACCTCTGGTGGAAGCATGGAATCCTAAATACTGGACTATCAGGAAAATCTATAACCATTCTGTATTTTATAACTACAAACTCTGAGGAGTCACACCCATTAAATCAGTGAATGAATGAATGAACATAGGAAGTATCCTAATTCAGAAAACCCAATTCTGGTAATCAACACTAAAAATCCAAACACTGACATTTGAAGTCGGTTAATATACTCTTTGCCTTAACACACTACAAGAGTGGTCATAACTTATTTATTTTGCTTCACTTTTTCTGAAATATATTAAAGTTTTCTGCCACGTTTTAAAATCAATAAGAAGAATATTTTCAATTCCTTACTGTGCATGAAAAAAGGTAAGAAGACAGAAATAACACAGTTTTGAAAATTAGAGACCAATTTAAAAATATTTCAGATAGGATTATATTTTTCATTATTAGCTTTAAATGGACACCATCCAAAAGGAGTGTTCTTCCTGTTAAACCAAGGACTACTGTTATATGCAGGCAATAGGTCAATCTGAAGACATATAAAATAAGTTATTATGCAATGACTCATCCCCAGTCAGTGTAAAAAGAACAATAAATAGAGCTGGGTAATAAAATATTTATTAAAAAAAAATAGATCCTTCTCTTAGACTATACCTCCAAACACCTTACTGATGTAATAAGGAGCTAAGTTCCGAAAAGGAAATAATACATACATAAAGACTCTACTAATTAAACGAGCAGTGGATATGAAAGGATAATTTGCCAAAATGGAAACAGAACATTTTAACAAACCCATTGAAAGAAAAATGTTTACCCTCATGGGGAACCAAATAAATAAATAAAACAACAATATATATTTATTAATTCCAACAAATTAGCAATCATTTAGACTTAATACATACATAGCAGTGCCAGTTGGTAGAAGGTGAAAGAGGCACATTTATAGCAACAGAAATGTGAATGCAAATTACTTAATAATCCTATTGAAAACACATCTGTCAATATCTATTTTTAAAAAGCCTTTCCTTTAACTCACTAATTCCATTTCTGGAAATTGCACTAGAATGTTCTCCCTTTTCTGTGTGAGGCCCTCTTGGCAAAGAAACATGTCTTCTTCCTAAGCCAGCCCAAGCTTCATTCCCTTTCTGAATTTTACTGTCCTAGCACAGAAAATGACTTCCTTCACCTTACTCATGCTGATCTGGCCTTGCAGGAGGACAGGTCTCTGATTATTTAGAAGACACATCTCTGCATGTGTGTGGAGGGCACAAGGAAGGGGAGCAGGACACAGCAAGAAATTCACATTTCTATTAGGAGTAAATGAGATATCCTTTGAAACAGTGAGAGGCCCTTAGGTCTTGCGGGCAATATAATCCTGAAATACAGAAAAGCAAGGTCAGAGCTTACATAGCATAGAGGGAAAAGAGATGATAAGAAAGGTAAAGGTGTCTGTGTTGGTGCTGCAGATAAATGAGAAAGGCCAAGACGATGAAATCAGGAATGAAAAGGATCCAGGCCAAAAATGTTGCTTCCAACTGGAGTGATGAGATAACATTTCAAGGCCAACCTTAGAAAGGCAGGCAAGATTTTAATCAGAATGACAACCGGGTGGGCAGGAGGTAAGTTCCAACATGCTTTTCAAGACACCAAGTGAGGGTCTGATTCCAAGCTTCACAGGTGAAAAGAGAAGAGAAAACAGACAAAGCTCAGAAAAATTTACATAGACATGGAAATGACCTGAAGCTAAATAAATGCATGCACGCACGCACACACACACAAATATAGTCACACTTCTTTATTTCTTTGGAGGCCTCAGAGACACAGAATTGCGCTATCTACACTTATTAGTCAATAGCATACTGTAATTAGCAGTCCAAGGAAGACCACTGCTTTCATTGTTTTTATTATTTTTTAGCCTTTTGTGTTCTATCACCAAACCCACTGCAATCTGCAAACCCTAAAATCTCCCTCTCATATACTGCTTATATCCTTTATGTCTGCCTTCCATATGTTTGTGTAGATATAGATATTTCCTTGAAAAATATGAATCTGGTAGTTTTTATCTTTAAAACTAATCTTGGGGAATTATAAAATATTAATTTTATGCTGGAGATACTACTCCCTATAATTCTCTGTGCATTTGTATTATTTCAAAACTAGATAAATAGACAGAGTGACTCTCATTATATATAAATAGTATTAGCTTACAATTATCCTTTTTTTCCTGCCCTTTTAAAAATGAACTTCTATGTTCTTGGGAGCTATCCATGTAGGTTTGCAGAAATATGTTCCTTGGGACTGATACATTTACTCTGGGGCATGTATAGTGCATATTTTAGTTATCAATAGTCAAGCTTCCAACCATATTGCCTTTTCATATTCTTTACTCAACTCTTCCACTGGAGAAGGTGCGTTTTTCTTGCTTATTTACTGTTGTTTTTTCCTTTACTATGTAATAAATTGCCAGTTTTATACTTGGTAAGTATCATCACTCAGTTATCACCCTTTGTTAACTTTTCTCTGATAGTATTTATTGATTTCTTTTGTGATTATATATGACTTTTTTAAAGCATTTTTAAAGATTTATTTCCCATCCAAAGACCAAGAAATATGCTACACTTTTGTTTTATTAGCTTTACAATTTTTATCTTTCACATTTACTCCCATTTTATTTGTATATGTATTTATATACAGGATTATGTGATGATTTGATTTGTAAAAAATATATACATACATGTATACACATACACACAGACATATTAATATACATAGCTTTTATGCTAGCCAGAGTTCCTAAAACTCTTAGAATTTCCTGAATGATAAGAATGATAAGGATTCATTTTGCTATTCATTACAAGTTTCTTTTAATCGTACTCGAATTTATGTTAATGGGACAACTTTAGATGGGATCTGGTTGCCAGGAGAATCAACTATGTGATTAAAGTGTTGCAACTTACAGCCATAGTCCCCTATTTTTCCGGTGGAAAGGGAGTGCTGGAGAATGAGCTAATCACTAATGACCAAAGATTCAGTCCATCTTGCATATGTGTGAAGTCACCACAAAAATTTAAAAGAAAGTGTTGGGGACCATCTGGGTTGAGGAACACATGTAGGTCTGGAAGGGTGGTAAGCCTGAAGAGGGCATAGAAGCTCTCTGCCTCTTCCCCCACATCTTGTCCTCTGTATCTCTTCCATCTGACTGCTCCTGAGTTACCACCTTTTATAATAAACCAGTAATCTAGTAAGCAATCTCTTTTCCTGAGTTCTGTGAGACATTCTAGCAAACAGTTAGAAGAGGAGTTTGCAGCAACCTTCAATTTATAGCCAATGGTCAGAAGCATGGGTAACAACCTGGACTTATGATTGACATGGAGAGCAGCAGAATGGCCAGGAAGATAATGTTAGAACTGAGCTAAGTTATAGGACAGCCCGCTGGTATCTAAAAATGGCTCGGTGGGGCAAAACCCTGGCACATTTGACAGCCAGAAGTATCAGAAGTGTTTTGGGAAATGCTGAAAGATAGAGTGTTATGTGAATAGACAAGAAAAAGGGAGTTTTTCAAGTTCCAGTATATTTTACTAAATTGCAAATTTTAACTACAATATATACTAAGAAATTTTTCAACACCATCTTCTAAATAATTCATTATTTCCTCACTTCTTTGTGATTCTATTCTGTACCACTTGTTCCCACATATATGTCAATCTCTCTCTGGGCTTCTAACATGTTTAACTGATCTACTTTAGCCTGTGTCAATACTATTCTCTTTTCAGTTCAGTTCAGTTGATCATTTGTGTCTGACTCTTTAAGACCCCATGGACTGCAGCAGGCCAGGCTTCCCTGTCCACCACCAACTTCCAGAGCATGCTCAAACTCATGTCCATCTAGTCAGTGATGCCATCAAACCGTCTTATCCTCTGTCATCCCCTTCTCCTCCTACCTTCAATCTTGCCCAACAACAGAGTCTTTTCCAAAGAGTCAGTTCTTCACATCAGGTGGCCAAAGTATTGGAGCTTCAGCTTCAGCATCAGTCTTTCCAATGAATAACAACACAGTTCAAAAGTATCAATTCTCTTTTTACTATGCCTCTATAAATCCAAAAAACTATGACAGTTTACACTCCCCCGCAAAAAAAAAAACTAGCTATTTTATACCCTTTATTATTTTAGGTACTTCTAAGAATCTTCTTATAATGTCTTCCCCAAATCTTAGCAGAGTTTTGATTAAAGTTGCATGTAACTTTTATAGAATAAATTCAAGACAGTGACCTTTAAAAGAATAAATTTCCCACCCATAAACACATACATCTCATTATTCATTCAGATCTTCTTTTGTTTTCTTTAATTAAATTCTTCCTTCTATGAAGTTTTTTTTTTTTTTCAGTTTCAATATTTGTATTTATTATTTCTTGTCCTTGTCCTAAAACATTTGTCAGGGGCTTCAATACTACACTGAATATTAGAAAATTTGGCAATCTGCTCTATTCCTATTAGGATCAGTGATAGAAGATATGAGCTAATATTTATCACATAAGTTTATAGAAGGACAGAAGGTCCAGAGCCAGTGAGAGGTGGTCACATTGTCTTCTGTATGACTCTTTCAAATCATAATTGATTATATCTCCTGTATTAAGCATATCTAAGGGAACAAATGAGGGAAATGATGTTTCAAACTTTTCCCAGCTCTGAAATTATACAGGTGAAAAGCCACCAACTGCATGATTTCCATATATCTTGAACATGGCTCATAAAACGGCAGAAAACAAATCCTTACCCAGAGAAATTAGGGAAACCTTTGTTATTTTTGAACTACTTCCAAAATTACCTCAAACCTAAATTTATCCCTAAAGAAATGACAATTAGTCAACAAATTTCAATTTTCTTTGAGTTGCAACACTTTTTTCCTTTGACTGGAGAATAGGAGCAAGTGTTGCACTTTATGGGTTGATAGATCAGATTGATTATGAATGGAAGAAAACCCAGATGACAAGATTTAGCCAAATGCAGTTTTCTAGATAACGCCCTGCACAATGTTTTAAAAACAGACCACTGGATTTTGGGCTAATAATTTCATCATCTTCAGAATAAGAGAGAATCTTACAGAGATCTTTGTGCAAATCTACAAAAGTTAAATGCCACTTGGAATTAGAGGAAACAATAGCAGTCTTCTGGAATCATCTATAAAATGAACCCATGCATTTACTTGCAATTTCTAAAACAGCATCAGGCTTCCCAGGTGATGCTAGAAGTAAAAGAACCTGCCTGCCAATGCAGGCGACATAAGAGACGCAGGTTCAGTCCCTAGGTTGGGAAAATCTCCTGGAGGAGAGCATGGTAATCCATTCCAATATTCTTGCCTGGAGAATCCCATGGACAGAGGAGTCTGGTGTGGGCTACAGTCTATGGAGTCACTAAGAGTCCGACACAACGGAAGCAACTTAGCCACAAACATGCATGCACAAAACAGCATCATTTAGCAAGCCTGAGATTGGCAACTTAGCTCAGAGGAGCCTAAGGAAAGGACAGTGAAAATTGATGAGTAAGGAAATCAAATTTACTCAGGAAAAGAACAGGAATGGATCTAAAAGGAACGATGATTCTCTAGGTTTACTAAAGATTTACTAATATATAGCTAAGGAAGAAACATTCTAACAAAGGAAATTCTATCATATAGGGTGCTGATTCTTTTTTTAAAGAGTGAAGTTAGGTAATACCGTTAGGAGAATGTGATCCCTAGATTATGCTGCTATATAGGGAATAACTTTGGTATAAACTTTGCTCTTGGTATAACTTTAAAATGCAGACCCATGCATCGTAAAAGATAAGCCAAAGGCCAAGAAAGGGCTATTTCAAACCAGAGCAAGAACTCAAGTGTTCTCTCTAGGCACTGTGTCTACTGTATATGGCTCTCTTAAGAGAGAGATACTCAAACGGAATGGGTTCCTGCATCACACCAGTAGGCCTGGGAAAATCTAAATTTATCAGCTTAGTCGCAGGTAGCATGAAGTTTTGATGTGGGTTCTCCTGATTTTACTTTAAAAAAAAAAAAAAAAAANCAGAATGTGATCCCTAGATTATGCTGCTATATAGGGAATAACTTTGGTATAAACTTTGCTCTTGGTATAACTTTAAAATGCAGACCCATGCATCGTAAAAGATAAGCCAAAGGCCAAGAAAGGGCTATTTCAAACCAGAGCAAGAACTCAAGTGTTCTCTCTAGGCACTGTGTCTACTGTATATGGCTCTCTTAAGAGAGAGATACTCAAACGGAATGGGTTCCTGCATCACACCAGTAGGCCTGGGAAAATCTCCTAAATTTATCAGCTTAGTCGCAGGTAGCATGAAGTTTTGATGTGGGTCCTCCTGATTTTACTTTAAAAAAAAAAAAAAAAAAACTATTTATTTGTCTTCACTGGTCTTAGTTCCAGCACATCGAGCCATGAGTGTTCTTAACTGTGGCATGTGGTATCGTTTCCTGACCAGAAATCAAATGTGAACTCCCTGTGTTGGGAGTACGGAATCATAGCCACTGGACCATCAGAGAAATCCTTGCCTAATTTTACTTTTTCATCACAAAGTCTGAAGTCCATAGCTATGGCCTTATCTTTAGACTATGCTTTCTCTATGATGATGGCTAAATGGTTTCTACTGCCAACACTTCCACATAAGAGTGATCAGAAGCCAAGGAATCTTTGAAATATACTTGAATAATATAACCTTGAAATATACTCTCTTCAAATGAGTGTGTGTGTTTAATACATAATTAATTTTGAATTTCTTCTAGTTGGCCAAAGAGCAAAATTTTATATGCCTGTGAGGTACCCAGCACTAGGCTAGGTTCTGAGTTTATGTTAATATGTATGACAAGTACAGCCCTGGTCAGCAGTAAAAACAGATATTTAAAAATCAGTGGCATTAATTACCAATAAGTTCTAAGATGACTTCAAGTGAACAAAGTGTTGAGAAAGAGAAATATGGGGGTATTCTGAGGCTCATTATGTGGACTTTAATCATGGTTGGATGTGGAAGGAGCTGGAAACATTCCTGTCCATGTCCACAGGCTCTGAAAGGAGAGTCAGAGTTGGGCATATGAAGAGGAGAGGCAAGAGGGTTCTAGGTACTCAAGAATAACACTTGTAAAGAGATCAAAGAAAATGAAATCATTTTCATGGGGTTTCACAGATGTCATGCTGCTTGTCCCAAAAAAGAAATCTGATTCTTTAACAGAGATCACTCTATCTGGGGCTTTGCTCGTGGCTCAGATGGTAGAGCCCACCTGCAATTCAGGAGACCTAGGTTCGATCTTTGGGTTGGGAAGATCCCCTGGAGAAAAGAATGGCAACCCACTCCAGTATTCTTGCCTGGAGAATTCCATGGACAGAGAAGTCTGGCGGGCTATAGTTCATGGGGTTACAAACAGTCAGACATGACTTAGTGACTAATATTTTCACTACTTGTACTTTTTTCACTCTATCCTAGGCAAATTTTAATTGACTAGATCCCTGCCTCAAGGATTCAAGTTCTAACAGAAAACTTTATGTTCAGATCAAACTCATTATTTTTATACTCCAAAATAGCCTTTCTTATTCCTTCTTAAATTCATTTTATAATTTCTCTAACAGAGCCCAATTCTTCTATCTTAGCATAACTCCAGATCAACCACCTAGGATTATCCTGTGCAGTTATCTGCATGAAGTAATTACTTTTTTCTTTTGCAACCCCATTTTCATATTCCAAGATAAGTCTTTAGACTTTGAGGCATGCACTTACAATACAGCTTGCAAATTTTCTTGGAAGTTAAAAGTAAGGAGTCAGCAATTTACTTCACTGACTAAAAAAAAAAAAAAAGAAAGAAAAAGAAACTTTAAAGAACCATTCTACCTATGCCTCTTTAGATGCCTACAAAATCTTGATTAATTTCTTAAGATGTCAAAACTGGCAGTGAAGTGTATGCCTTTGGTTGAAGATTAGAAACCTTTGTTCAGGGCATTTGAATAATAGTTTTATGATAATGTACCATGGTGGTAAGTACAAGTCACATTGAATCATTCACTCCTGAACTAAAATCTAGGAAAATGTCCTGCCTGCTAAAACAATAGGAAAGTGACTTGTGAAGTGATACTGAATGTAAAGCACTTTATTAAAAATCTCCCTGGTAACAAGGATGAGAGATGGACTACCATGGCTGAGAATATATTTCTTTTTTCATCAGCAGTTCATAAGTGTTTACTATATTGACATTTGAAATTAGATAGGCAGGTGTGTCTTATTTCACACAATAGATGTCTTCCTAAAAAGATACATAGAAATTACTGAAAACGAATTCACATTTTACACATGGTGGGGGGGAACTTCCTATTAAAAGGCAATCTGATAGACTCTCCTTTGCAAAAATAAGGATGTCACGGATATGCAAATAATCCCTATTAGTGAACTTATTCTCATGAGTTAATAGGTTTATATATTAAGCTTTATTTAAGGTGTGCTTAAACAGTATGGAATGTAAATATGATACAAATGTTTCAAGCTTTGGAACTGAAATAAACTTTAAGAAAAATATTGTTGCTGTTTAGGCATCAAGTCATGTCCTACTTGTGACCTCATGGAGTGCAGTGCATTGGGCTTCCCTTTCCTCCAGTATCTCCAGGAGTTTGCTCAAGTTCATGCCCATGGTGTTGGTGATGCTATCTAACCATCTCATCCTCTGCTGCCCTCTTTAACAAAAGTGTATTGGGAAAAACACACTTTTGCTGAAGAAGGAGAAATGGATGGAGAGAAGAAAAAGAGAGACATGGAGGAAGAGGACAAAGGAAAAAGAGATGGGGATAAGTTAAAACATTCTCACTGATCCATTGACTTTTAAGCAGCCACAGGTATTGTTTACAGATCTGAGAACACTTTTGGCTAGAATCTGTTGGCACTAATATTTGTTTTTTCCTTCATATGACATCTTTGTATAGGTGTATGGTTGTTCAGAAAAGCCCGATACATATTTCCAATGGCTTAGGGTGTCTGAGCTAGGCCAAGAGGTGGTATACACAGAAATGCTTATTAATTTCATCTGAACTTGAAATTACCTAAAATCCAAATCAAGCACACATACATACACACAACACACACACACACAAATTGATGAAAACAAGCCCCATTCTGAGACTTTAGAAGCTGCCTGTATGAAAGGGCATAGAGCCATAGAGATTCCCCTGCCTTTCCACTGACAATTTTATTGGCAGTGGCCAGTCCTTCTGCAGTAACATTACACTGATCATCCATTATCATCATTTTTAATTAAAAGGCTTGATAATCTCCATCCCTGTCTTTTTAACTAATCATCTTGTTGTCTCAGGTAGACGGCATAAGGTAAGGCTCAAAATATACCAATAATTTTCAGACCCCAAATTATGAACCAGAAACATCAAGCACCAAGTTCTAGCAGAAAGCTTTATGTTCAACTGTATGATATAAAACTTCATGATTGCTTTAAACAGTGAGATCATTCGTGTAACACTTTACAAACTCTAAAAAAAAGGTATACAAGAATTTTTTGTAGAGTAATTAACTAAGGCTCTTAGAGTTAAAATATCATGCCCACCCTTTCATAGCTAAAATAGCAAAGCATGTTCCACATTTAAAACATAACAGAAAAGGAGTTGTACATGAGTTAAACAAAACACCAAATACCGACTCAGTTCTGTTCGATCACTAAGCTGTGTCTGACTCTTTTTGACCCCATGGACTGCAGCACTCTAGGCTTCCCTGTCCATCACCAACTCCCAGAGCTTGCTCAAACTCATGTCCATTGAGTCGGTGATGCCATCCAATCATCTCATCCTCTGTTGTCCCCTTCTCCTCCTGCCTTCAATCTTTCCCAGCATCAGGGAAACACTGACTACTCAGCAATTATCAAAAGAA
>SJYA01001690.1:873574-1006207 GCA_006410615.1 Neotragus moschatus | reverse complement strand
GGAGGGAGAAAGAACAGAGGAGAAGATGAAAACCAGGCAGAAAGTAAGGGGAAATGGGACTGAGGAAGGTAAGCCAAGGATTTAACCATAGACAACAACAACAAACAAATCCATACAACTCTCTCCTAATGCTTCTAAATATTTTAAAGCATCACATTATTTCCTAGTGAAAATATGGACTAAAATTAATTCACTTAACAGAGAATGTCGGTGTTCCTAGATACCTACATTCTTCTTTCTGATCACACAGATGAATTTGAGCAGAAAGGGTATGAACCACTTACAACATGTGGCCCATAGTAACCTCTCATATATGGTTCTCTGTCTCCCCACAAGCTAGCTTAACAGGTTGGCTCTGAGCATCAGTAAAATGGCAAAACCACACAGTGGAGGGAGCACGGGACTTTGAATGCCAGGGAGCCTAGTCTCTCTAGATATACGGCATTATGTGATGACTTACACAGTGATTAAGTGCTTGCTGTGTTAAGCATTTAGACTACATTATCCTACCCTGACTGACAGACAGATATACACAAGAACTACCAGTCAAATAGGCACTGATTTGATTGGTATGATATGCATAGTCTGCTAAGTTCTTAAGAAACTGATAATTCTGAATAATAATCAAAATACTACCTAGGTTTCCAAAAAAAATCCCAATTATGGAAGCCAGCAAAGGTTGACAATGTACGTGTAAGTTTTAATGAAACAATATAATTAATATAGATGCTCATAAATGTGATACAGATATAAGTTTACAAATAAAATTTATTGTTGTTGTTGTTTAGTTGCTAAGTCATGTCCAACTCTTTGTGACGCCATGAGCTGTAGCCCACCAGGCTCCTCTGTCCATGGAATTTTCTAAGCAAGAATACTGGAGCAGGTTGCCATTTCCTTCTCCAGTGGATCTTCCCTACCTAGGGATTGAATCTGGGTCTCCTGCATTGCAGGTGGATTCTTTACCACTGAATCACCTGGGAAGCCCAAATAAAGTCTAGGGGGACTATAACCCACAACTGTAAGATTTATTCCATGTAAGATAAGATAGTACACAATTATAAAATCTTAATGTATTTTATTACCTTAATTGGGTTAAATAAGAACTATAATATCTTAAAGGAGATTAAATAGAGAAAAAGGATTAAAAGACATTTAATAGAAGAAAAAATTTATCTCTGAATTTAAAAAAATTCTCTTAGTAAAAAAGAGCAGGATGCCATTAATTTGATAAAGAATATATACCTGATACTAACAGTGCATATCACAAAAGACGCCTAATGTATATTTAGTCCAAGATGAGATAAGGGTGTTTTTTAGCACCATTACTATTCTGTAACTTTGTGAGTTTTCCAAATGAAACAAAGATAACAGGAAAAAACCCTGAAATTCAAATTTCAATGTTTATAGATGCAATTGGTAACCTATACAAGATAATCAATTGAAAAAATAATTAGAATCACTATGTAATATTTCTGGGCACTAGTTGCTTAAATAATAAATACTAAGATATACACACAGATGCATACACACAAATAAGCATGAAATATCCAAAGTAACTTCTAAAAGAAAAAGTTCATGTAGCACACTGAAGTTTATTATAGAACATATTAAAATGTATGGTAGGGCTATCGTATCCGAAGTAAATTGGCAAAGGGTCTTTTTAAGTAGGTGAAGGGAGATTTTTCAATGATTATTGTTGACATAATGTTTAAGAAAATATATAAAATAACATTCCTATCTCACACATTATTTACATGTATTATAAATCTCTAAATGGAGAAACATGTACATGCAAAAATGAGTGAATCAGTCAATAAAAATGCATTCACTAGTATAGGGTAAGTATTTCTGTATTACTCAGGATTGAAATGACTGATGCTGAAGCTCTAATACATTGGCTACCTGATGTGAAGAGTTGACTCATTGGAAAAGACCCTAATACTGGGAAAGATTGAGGACAGGAGGAGAAGAGGGCAACAGAGGATGAGATCACTGGACTCAATGGACATGAGTTTGAGCAAACTCCAGGAGCTGGTGAAGGACAGGGAAGCCTGTTATACTGCAGTCCATGGGGTCGCAAAGAGTCGGACATGACTGAGCGACTGAACAACAGCAGCAACACTCAGGATGGAGCAAAAAAGATAAAATAATAACATAATAAAACTTTAGAAATTTCTTCAAATTAAAAAATACAGATAACTGAAATGAAATGGAAAAATATTATTTTCCAAGTTAAAGTTTTATAATATATCTTCAGTCCAGGGAGTTTTTATGTTAATACATTACAGTATTATTATAAAGATCTATTGCTAAGAGGTAAGATAAACAATCTGAAAGGGTTAAAAAGTTTACAAAATAGAAATAAGCATTTCACAAAAGACCTATAAACATATAAATTTTTCCAGTCCAACAAAAGTAAAATTAATGCAAATTAAGACAATCAAACACCATTTCTGTCAAACTGTCCCAATCAAAAGATAACTGCCAGTGTTGCCAGGGGTTGGAGAAAAATAGAAATACTTCCATAGTACTGAGGTGTATATATTGGCACAAACCTCTTGAGTGATCATATGCAATACATTTTTTAAAGACTAAGAATGTATAGTCTTCTGATTAGCAACTTTCTACTTCAGGTGACTAGTGATACAGCTATAAGTAATAATTTACAAGTACCATGTAAAAGGTTTTTCTGGCCACATTGCTTATATAAAAGAAAAAAAAAGGAGACTGTTTACATCTTCAGTGGTAATGTCATGACAGTTGAATAAATGTTGGCATAGCATATAGTGGAAAAATACACAGCCACTAAAAAATGACATTATATAAAATATGTTAATACTTAAAGGCCTGAAGATATGCTCATGCTATATATTTTAGGCTTAAAGATTTAGCTAATGCATACCATAAAATGAAACTCTCTCAATTTGCATGAGATAAACAGGTGGGATTATAAATTTATGCATACACAAACACACACACACACAAACACCACTCACATGTGCCAAAATGCAAACACAGTGGAAGGAAATAATTTTGTGATTATTTCTGGGAAGTGACTTGCAATTTTTTTTTTTTAATTTTGGTTGTAAGTTTTCCGAAGTACACAAACTAGTTTCACATTTAGAATAACAAATATGTTATTTTAAGAAACAAAGAAATCCAGAAAAGATGTTCTAGGAAAACAGTTATTATGTTTAAACAGACTTTCCAGGTGTCTCAGTGGTAAAGAATCCATCAGCAATGCAGAAGACACAGGAGATGGTCGTTTGATCCCTGGGTCAGGAAGCTCCCTTGGAGGTGGAAATGGCAACCCACTCCAGGACTCTTGCCTGGAGAGTCCCATGGACAGAGGAGCCTGGTGGACTACATACAGTCCATGGAATTGCAAAGGGTCAGATATGACTGAACAACTGATCATGATGGTAAAAATACCTGACCTTGGACTAGAAATATCTAATTCACTGATGATCATGAATTCTTTAAGTGGATTAAGTTAGGTTATACCCTCTGCAAATCACTTCCTTTTTCTAAGCCTCAGTTTATTCCTTAGCAAAGGAGAGGATTCAACTAGATAATTTCTATAACCCTTTGAGATTCCATAATTATTAGAAATATTTTGTGCACACACAAATCATTTGCATTGGTATAAATTCTCTAATATTTTTCCTACTTCACTGTAAGCTCCTCTACCCTGATTCTAGATGATGGAAAAAATATGCTTCCTCCTTTATCATGTTGTATAAGACCTGGCTAAGGAGGAAGGTTCAAACAAAATCTGTGAGCTCCATCTCCACTATTCTAGTCAAACAATAAAGAGAAGAGTCATACCGAAAGTCAAGGAATCTGTGCTTCGGTGAATGGCAAGCTCGGAAGATGGCACAGATGAACCTCTTTGCAAAGCAGAAATAGAGACACAAAGGTGGAGAACAAATGTATGGTCACCAAGAAGGGAATGGAGGAAACATAATGGATGGATTGGGAGATATGGATGACACTGCTAGATTTAAAACAGATAACTAAGGAGAACTTCCTGTATAGCACAGGGAAGTCTACTCACTTTCTCCATGGTGACCTAAATGGGAAGAAAAAGCAAAGAAGAAGGGATCTATGTACATGTATAGCTCAGTTCAGTCACTCAGTCGTGTCTGACTCTTTGTGACCCCATGGACTGCAGCATGCCAGGCTTTCCTGTCTATCACCAACTCCCAGAGTTTACTCAAACTCATGTCCATTGAGTCAGTGATGCCATCCAACCATCTCATCCTCTGTTGTCCCCTTCTCCTCCTGCCCTCAATCTTTCCCAGCATCAAGGTCTTTCCAAATGAGTCAGCTCTTTGCATCAGGTGGCCAAAGCATTGGAGTTACAGATTCAGCATCAATTCTTCCAATGAACACTCAGGACTGATCTCCTTTAGGATGGACCTGCTAGATCTCCTTGCAGTCCAAGGGACTCTCAAGTCTTCTCCAACACCACAGTTCAAAAGCATCAACTCCGTTACTTAGCTTTCTTAATAGTCCAACTCTCACATCCATACATGACTACTGGAAAAACCATACCCTTGACTAGATGGANACCTGCTAGATCTCCTTGCAGTCCAAGGGACTCTCAAGTCTTCTCCAACACCACAGTTCAAAAGCATCAACTCCGTTACTTAGCTTTCTTAATAGTCCAACTCTCACATCCATACATGACTACTGGAAAAACCATGCCCTTGACTAGATGGATTTGTTGGCAAAGTAATGTCTCTGCTTTTTAATATGCTGTCTAGGTTGGTCATAACATTTCTTCCAAGGAGTAAGTTTTTTTAATTTCATGGCTGCAATCATGATCTGCAGTGATTTTGGAGCCAAAGAAAATAAAGTCTGACACTGTTTCCCCTGTTTCCCCATCTATTTGTCATGAAGTGATGGGACCATGTGCCATGATCTTTGTGTTCTAAATGATGAACTATAAGCCAACTTTTTTCACTCTCCTCTTTCACTTTCATCAAGAGGCTCTTTAGTTCTTCCCCTTCTGCCATAAGGGTGGTGTCATCTGCATATCTGAGGTTATTGATATTTCCCCTTGCAATCCTGATTCCAGCTTGTGCTTCATCCAGCCCAGCGTTTCTCATGATGTACTCTGCATATAAGTTAAATATATGGATATTTAACTGTATATGTATAGCTTACTCTCTGCTGTACAGCAGAAAACTAACATTGTAAAGCTGCTGCTACTACTATGTCACTTCAGTCGTGTCCAACTCTGTGCGACCCCATAGACAACAGCCCATCAGGCTCCGCCGTCCCTGGGATTCTCCAGGCAAGAACACTGGAGTGGGTTGCCATTTCCTTCTCCAATGCATGAAAATGAAAAGTGAAAGTGAGGTCTCTCAGTTGTATCTGACTCTTCGCAACCCCATGGACTGTAGCCTACCAGGCTTTTCCGTCCATGGGATTTTCCAGGCAAGAGTACCGGAGTGGGATGCCATCACCTTCTCCGAACATTGTAAAGCAAGTATATTCTAATAAAAATTAAGAAAAATAAAGTGTTTTGTGTTATAGGAAAAGAAGTACTGGGAACAGAAGAACTAAGCAGTATGTGTGTGACCATACATTTTATCTTACAAACAAGGATCTTTTGAGAACGAGGGAGGACTTATCAATAATTATCCTGTAATAACAGGTAAAATGAGACTGTCCAAGGAGAAGCAGGACTTATGGTCATCCCAAATATCAGCCCTGGAGTTTGGAAAAAGACTATTATTCTCTCTGAAACAAACCTAGGAAGAAAGGAGGTAGGTTACAGTTGGGAGACAGTCTGTCATTGAGAGACATTCCAGAAAAGTTTGCAGGCAACTAAGAATATGGCTCTTGAGAGTCCCTTGGACTGCAAGGAGATCCAACCAGTCCATTCTGAAGGAGATTGGCCCTGGGATGTCTTTGGAAGGAATGATGCTAAAGCTGAAACTCCGGTACTTTGGCCACCTCATGCAAAGAGTTGACTCATTGGAAAAGACTCTGATCCTGGGAAAGATTAGGGGCAGGAGGACAAGGGGACGACAGAGGATGAGTTGGCTGGATGGTATCACGAACTCGATAAACGTGAGTCTGAGTGAACTCCGGGAGATGGTGATGGACAGAGAGGCCTGGCGTGCTACAATTCATGGGGTCACAAAGAGTCGGACACGACTGAGCAACTGAACTGAACTGAACTGAATTTTGTTCTTAACTCCTTGCCTGGGAAAGTTGAAAATCTAAATTCTCTAGAGGAATGGTTTTCCTGGTTGTTGCAAATATGGTAGTCTATCTTGTTTCAACATTTTATATATATATATATATATATAGTAATTTGTACTAAATACTAGGAGTAGCTAAACCAGTTTGCAAAAGGCTTTAAATTGCATTTCTTTTTTCAATAAGAAACCCATCATGATTTGCATTCTGTCCATCTGTCCAAGTTCACTTCATCTCTCTGAGGAGCTGACCTGTCTCTTTATGTTTAGTACACATAATTATTTTTGATGTCCATGATAGATCAAGTTTAATTATTAGGTGGTCCATAGTCCCCAATGACTTACTTCTTTTAAGTTTATTCACTTTGTATATATTGTCATTTAACAACACATCAGAACTGAAATTGTGCTACAGTCTGTCATTTAAGCCTTTACAAACCATACTCACAGTACATTATAGTTTTGTTCACTAATTACAAAGTATACTATGAAAAAGTAAATTAACATTTTGAAAAAAGTAGCATTATACTCCCACAAAAGTGGAAAAAATACCTTTTTCCCTGATTGGGAAGACTTTAATCTTTTTATTTTTCTTTTAATATTTAAAACTTGTAGTGAAATAGAAACAAAGTTTCTTGGTTTCAGTAGCTGAGAGAATCGCTTACTTCACTGAGAACTTTCAGACCTAGACCAAGGTAACCAGGACTCTGCTTCCACAGTTTGGTGCTGAGGTCTCCTTAATGGACATGCGTGCATGCTAAGTAGCTTCAGTCATGTCTGACTCTTTGCAACCCTATGGACTATAGCCCGCCAGGCTCCTCTGTCCAAGGAATTTCCAAGGCAAGAATATTGGAGTAGCTTGTCATGTCCTCCTCCAGGAGATCTCCCCTACCCAGGGATCAAACCTGCATCTCCTTAAGCTCCTACATTGCAGGCAGATTTCTTTGCCATTGAGCTTGCTGGGCCCCCTCAACAGGTGGGGTGATCTCAGATATTCACTCCTAATATTGATACCTGCTGTTCTTTCTCTCCTTCACCATTTGTTGTAATAAGACAGATTTCTCCTTTCTCTTCTATGAGAATATTCCCTGAAAAGGCCAAGGACTCAGACAAATAACTTCTTGTGGGCAACAGAGGTTCACATTATTTAAGTGTAATTTCAAAATAAAATAGAAGGAGGTTAAACGTTGGGTCGGGTATCCCAGGTGACGTGAGTGGTAAAGAAACCGACTGCCAATGCAGGATACGTAGATTGCTTAGACTGTACAGACCTGACAGATCCACCCAGGATCTAGAACAGCCCCTGGCACATCATGGGCTCTTGATAAACACTTTCTGAATCAACTTGGCTAATATTTTAAGAACAATTACTCTAAGAAAGTAATTTGGCAGAGGAGACCTTCAAGGTCAGATGTCACATAAAGTCTGAACTGTACAAGTGAAAATGAAGTGCATATGACAGCCAGATGACCAAGAGAGGACCACGCCCACTTGCCTTGTGAGGACAGCACTGCAGAGGATGGGGTCAGGGTGCCAGACTGTGGGAAAGGGGGGGCTGCGCGCACTTAAAGCTGAGCAGGCAGACGGTTTTGAGAGATCACGAGATCTCTCCAAACTCAGGAGAACTGATGCGCTGTGAATATGTCCCTTGGAGTCTCAGCTTGGATCAAAAGATAGGAGTGAGACAATTAGCCCTGAGTTCCTTAGCCTGTCCCAAGGAGCCAGTATTTGAAGCCTGCCTTATAGGCAGTTGGGATGGTGCACGGTCATTTCTTCAGGTGCAGGCTCAGATATTAGGGTCTTTTGATTCAAAAGCAGCAAGAATGAAAAATATAAACATGACCTAACTGTGAATTCTCCCTTGAGCTCTTCAAGACAATGTGCTGACTTTGTGGAGGAGAACATTTATAATCACATGACATTACTCTTCAAACTCGGACGACAAAGTCTCTTTCATATTTTAAAAAATGTTTCATTTCCATAATGACTTAGAATCATCTAATGGGATTATCTATACTTTCATTTTTTTAAATTTGATTTTTCTTTATTCTTTGCATATTTAGTTAGGAGATCATATTCATAATAAACAATTTATACTGCAAGAAAGAGAGAATAAAGGTTCTTAAATAGAAATGAAATTCTCTCATGTATCAAATTTGTTTTGGTGAAAACTTTTATTTTGAGCACTCTATTTTATGAATTATACCTTATTTATAGAAAAGTTTGCCTTACTTACTCAATTGAAAGACATTTTATTGGCATATATGGTTTCTATTTTGATGTCTCCTGAAGCCAGAAAACTTGTTCATGTTTAATCATCTTTATTTCTTTTAGGATGGGTATCAGTTAAGATTACATTTGGCAACAAGTTAAGGGGAAAAAAGACGCTCCAGAAAACAGCTGCTTACATATGACAGCAACCATTTTCCTCCTTAGTGAAATATACTCAGTTGATACCCAGGGTCAGCATAGATGCCAGGACGGACTCAAGCTTCCTCTAGTGTTGCACAAGGCTGTGGCCTCCATCCTAGTGTTCCAAGATGGATGCAAGAGCCAGGACCACATCCACAGAAGGACAGATGCAGAGAGAAAGAAAAGCATGCCATCTCTCTCTACCTTCTACGGGGGAGGTCTCACCCCACAGAACATTTCTACTTAATCTTGTCTATAAAAATTAGTCTCAGGACCACACCTATATTCAAGAGAGGTTTGGAAATATGGTTTGGGATAGACACATAGGCAGCTAGGAACAATCAACACTACATTTCATAAAAAATCAAGAGAAGAGATATTGAGAGGCAATTGACAATTTCAGGCGCAGGAGATTTAAAGAGATGTTTGTTGTCATTAGGAAGTTATGCTGAATGATTAGTGCAACAGCAGCAGATGGAACCCAAGTCAAAACAAAATAAGTAGACAGTTACATGCATGATAAATACTTTCTGAATGAAAAAGTAATGCCTTCAAAACCACAAATATCTGACTTGACCCTGATCTGTATCAAGAACTCCATGACCACCCCACACNCTTCACTTTCTGCCATTAGCAACCTCAGATGAAAGCAAATTATTACATTAACAAGTAACATAGTATTCTGAAAGACATGTGTGCAAAGTAAAAGTTAAACAAAAAAACAATTTGAAAAGCACTGCAGCACAAGAGAATAACAAATCAAGAATGGATCGACCAGAGTTAACTTTCACCTTGGAAAGATTTTCCACACTATATACAAAAGACTTCAGAGATCCTCTAAAATTTATCCTAAGGAAACAAAAGAAGTCATTGACACTATTCAACTAGAGAAGGCAATACATTTTTACAAATAAAAATATGTGCTAGAACAATTAGCATAACCATTGGGAGCATCACAAAGTGCAATAAGAAATCCAAAAAAAACAGTAGAAAGAATAAANTACAAAAGACTTCAGAGATCCTCTAAAATTTATCCTAAGGAAACAAAAGAAGTCATTGACACTATTCAACTAGAGAAGGCAATACATTTTTACAAATAAAAATATGTGCTAGAACAATTAGCATAACCATTGGGAGCATCACAAAGTGCAATAAGAAATCCAAAAAAAACAGTAGAAAGAATAAAGAAAGGAAAATGCCAAACATTAAGTCATGGAGAAAAGACTGTATTTATCTAACTTATGAATAATACAAATTCTTATTTTAAAAAAAGAGATAGAACAAAAACCTGGGAATGATAATCATAGTTAATTATTTAAGTGTTCTCTGCATCAATTTCATAAAAGATTTCAGGCAAAACACAAAGGCATTAGATACTTGACTTTTACATTAAATAAAATGACTACTCCAATTATTTACCTCTGGTAACTTGCAGTTCCATTTTTATGCATTTGTATTGCCCTCCTGCTTCTCTTATTAAGGCTACTTTTATGTATTTTACATTTTTGTTGCTAATGTAAGTGAATTATCAATTTCCTTTTTTTCTAGCAGATTTTTTGTTGCTTTAGAATATGTATTTTACGAACTTCTTGATATATTAAACCCCTTGTAAAACCCAGTATATTTTAGCTTAACTTTGATATTAATCTGACATGTTATACTATTTACATCTTTCTTTTGATATTTATTCTCATTACTCTTCCCATGTTTTGATCTAACAATTAAAATTGCAAAAAGTATTCAATAAGAATAATGAGACTAGAAGTAATTTTTCTGTGAAGAGAAGTCTCTCAGTTGTGTCCGACTCTTTGTGACCCCATAGACTGCAGCCTGCCAGGCTCCTCTGTCCATGGGATTTTCCAAGCAATAGTACTGGAGTGGATTGCCATTTACTTAGGTTTTACTCTACAAGTAAAAAAGGTTAATTTAATATATATCAACTTTATCACCTTACATAAATAATGTATATTTTAAGATGAATTTTTGTTGTTAAAAATGGTTGAAATTTACCATATTATTTTTCACTGGAATGTTTTTTTTAAGCTTATTAATTATTAGTAGATTAGAGATATCTCTAATATGTTGTTTTTGAAGCTTGTTAGAAATTGAGCAGAGTCCCATTAAAATCCTATAGGTACTTTTACTTATATTTATCTTGTTTTCATGAATAGATAAAGCAAGTTTTACCTTTATTTGGAAAATAAAATCAGATAAGAATATAAAAATGAAGGAAGATAAAGTCACTTTCAAGCATATATTTATAATAAATACACACTAAAATATATCATAAAAATAAATATAGGTACATAACATACAAAATAATATGACAGACAAATTAGAATAAACATTGGATAGTGTACAACAAATAATAACTCAAATAGTTAGAAATATATTAATAACATCTAATACAATTGAATGAGAATAGTAATACTTAATTGTGAAACTGCTACCAACCCCCCAAAATTTCCAGGATCTGAGTTACTTTTTTCTTTCTCTGATAGTTCTCAACTATCCTTACTAGTTAAAGGGTTTTATTTTATCTTTTTTTAAAATTCTAAACAACAAAGACTCTTGTTTTTGTATATTCACGTGTGCTGTGTTTTCCACTGTGATGGGTGTGGGTGTGTATGTGTGTGTATTTGAAAGAGATAGAGAGAGATCCCCCATCCATGTGTCTGGCATGCTGGCTGCCCAACAAAACTTCTTACTCCTATCAGCTTTTATATTTCTGAAGGTCTTGCAGAAATTGAGGTTATAATTTATACTGAAAGCTTTACTTCTTGTTCTTTAAATATCTTCAGTCTAACTGATCTCCATTTCCAATGTTATCTTCCCAATAGATATTCTCTTGTACTAACTTGGCATCCTCTGAAATGTTCATATTAGTAGTTTGATCCTAAAGGAAATGAGCATTTATCTATTTGGAGTAAACCAGACACACCAAGTTTTCTGAATTATTTACCATTTTTGCTCAGTTTGAGCTTGCTGTCTAAGAGTGGGGAACAATGCTAAATACAAGAGTGATCGCAAAAACAGGGTGGGGAGCGACAGACAAATGAGCCGTGAATAAGCATAGGTCCAGTAAGGTCTAATGACATTTGAAGGTGGGGGGGTGAGGTTGAGAGGGTAAGGAATATCTCTGGTAATTGTAGACTGAAGCCACATTAGATGGTATAAGAGAATCAAAAGGTTTGCAAAAGTACAGAGAGAAGCACTGAAAGTTATCCCTGTTCTATACTTTTTCTGCGCTGAGAGAATTTCCTTTTCAAATTTAATTAAGAGTAAAATATTGGGCCAAATAAATAGGAACACTGAAGAAAATACAAACAAAGAGGGGATGAAGAAAAGAGTAAGAATGACCAGTCCCTAAAGAAAACAGGAAGACTTGGCTCAGCTGAATTAGCCTACGGAAACAGGGCAAAGTGTTCCATGTGTATCCTTCTCATGCCACAGGTAAATTCCCTACAGGCAGGGGTTTTATCCTTCTGTATCATTTTAGGCAAAGATATCATAAAGCATGCAAGCACTCATTCTCTCAGTAGTACTGAAAAACTATTACGTCTCTTCTAGAAGTTCTAGGTACACGTCAGTGAATGGCATAGAAACGCTTTACCTTGTGAACTATATCTAGAGTGGGGAAGCACACGACAAACATATTCATTTACACAGTGTGTTTGAAGGTGATCATTGCTAGGAAAAGCAAAAATTACATCAGGTTAAAACAGAGTGAGACTTGCCTAGAACATGGATACAATTAAAATAGAATGCTCAAGGAAGGTCCTACTGGGAAGGTGATATTTGGATAAAGACAGGAAGGTGTTGAGGGAGTACAGTGCAACTATCTAATTAAATTAACTGCCTTTTCAAGATGTAAATTTCCAAAGTAAATTTTATCAGTTTTTAAAATACAGTATTATAGTGCAAAAAACAAAAATGTGTATTTTGGAATAAAACACTTTACAAAAGTCACAATAAAGATACTAAAAATGGTCTTAAACCTCTTAGGAAAATCCATGTATTTTCTCATATGAATAATGGGTTTTTAAATAAGATCTACCATTTAGGTGTATGATGCATGAAAAAGATCTCCTCACAAGGCTTGGTATACAGTGCTTATTAAATAAAAGTGAGTTATCCATTCATACAACAAATATTTATAGAATGATAATAATGAACATGAATTAAAATAATTATATTCCATTCATGGTAAATTGACCTTTTTCCTTTTCAGTAGAAAAATTTTAAATAGCTTTAGAGTTTCTAATATGACCATTGCATAACAAGATCCATTATCTTGTTATGTTTTAAAGTATTCACTGGCTAAATACAGGAGTAATATAAAAAATGGGGTGGGGAGGAACATGGAATTCTCCAGGCCAAAATATTGGAGTGGGTAGGCATTCCCTTCTCCACGGGATCTTCCCAACCCAGGGATGAAACCCAGGTCTCCCACATTGCAGATGGATTCTATACCAGCTGAGCCACCATGGAAGTCTAAGAATACTGGAGTGGGTAATCTACCCCTTCTCTAGCAGATCTTCCTGACCCAGGAATTGAACTGGAGTCTCCTACATGGCAGGTGATTCTTTCCCAGCTAAGCTACCAGGGAAACTCTTATTAATGTACTAGCTAGGAACTTATTCATTATTTAAATTTATTTTAATTCTAACTTTGTTTCAATTCAGATACAATATTATTACCCTCCTGGAAGAGACCCATTCATTAATCCACTTATTCAATCAGGGTTCATTCATTCTATCAATATTGGCTTGAGTGAACTTTACCTCAACCGGTCCCTTACTGGTTGACACCTAGTTATCATCCTATAGTCTCTAATCTGTTTAACCTTCTGTTCTTCTGAAAATTATTGTCTATATTCACCTAACATGGAAGATGAGATTGCAAACATTGACTGCTCCCAGTGAATAAAAACTTTATGCCTTTACCTTGGGAGTCCACAGCACCACTTCTGCCATACCATACCCTATTAGGCAACCACTTGCCCAGATTCAAGAGAAGGGCAATTATACCCTTTTCTTGATAGTAGGAGTATCAGGGAATTTTCAGGCTATGTTTTAAAGCTTCCAGTGTGACCTCTGGCCATAAATTATTTATATACCTCTCACATACAAAATACACTCACCCCCTGAGAACTGTAGAACTCTTGGCACAGCATGACTCCATTCAAACCTCTGCCTTAAGAGAGGGCTGGGCATGAGGCTGTGTCCTAGGATGACCCCAGTCTTCCATTAAAATGCCTGCCTGAGAAAGCAGAACAAAGCTATGTCCCTGAGATGACCCCAGCCCTCCATTAAAATGCCTGCCTGAGAAACCTCCAGAGAATTTACGGCTTGTCCTAGCCAACATCTGAAGATAGGCCCCCACCTCAGTAAACATGTAAACAGGGTTTATTAGAAAGGGCCCACAATGGAGCATCACTTTTGTCTTCCTTTGAGATGGCTATGCCTCTCTCACAACACTGCAATGTCTTTTTCAAGGACCTAAAAGAAGCCTCTGCTCCTCTGAACATCAGGAAGGAAAGGACCTCTGTCTCTCAGTCTCTGCAGGAGGGCAGAACCCTAACTGCAGTAATTGGAAGCTTAACAGACATATCTGGCCTGCTCACACTGACACTGACCAACCTCTTAGTGATGAGTCTTCACTTGAGCCCCTGCTCTCTCCCCTATCTATTTCCTCACTAACAATTTCCTCCCTATCCCGACAGCCTTGACTTCCAATCTTTCTGAGACCCTTTAAGAAATGATGAAAATCTTTAAAGTTCATTCTTGTTTTAACTAATTTACTAACTGGTATAACTAAACTTAAGGACCTTTCCTTAACCGGTGCCCTATTCCAAAGCCAATATTGTATGTTTTAAGTGATCACAGTAGCAGAACCCCATTTATGGTAGTAAATTTACAGTTTAACTTTATAATAACTAACTTAGCAGCTCAAAATAATTATGTTTTAAGGTCAAAGACTTTGGAAAACAGGAATGCAGACATAGCTCAATGAGATCTATTTGTGCACGTATCCATTCTCAAATCAGTCAGTCCTAAAGGAAATCAACCCTGAATATTCACTGCAAGGACTGATGCTGAAGCTGAAGCTCCAATATTTTTGCCATGTGATACAAAAAGCCCACTCACTGGAAAAGACCCTGATGCTGGAAAAGATTGAGGAAAAGAGGAGAAAGCGATGACAGAGGATGAGATAGTGGGATATATGAATTTGAGCACCCTCCTGGAGTCAGTGAAAGACAGGGAAGCCTGGTGTGCTGCAGTTCATGGGGTCATAAAGAGTCAGACAAAACTCAGCAGTTGAACAATAACAATTCTCCTCCAAATTCCCCTCCTGTACAGACTGCCCCCTAACATTGAGAAGAATCCCTGTGCTATATAGCAGGACCTTGTTGGTTATCCATTTAAAATATAGCACCGTCTACATGTCCACCCCAAACTCTGTAACTATCCCTCCCCCTCTGGCTTGCCTTCTTCACAGTCCTGCAACTTTACTATCGCTAGATCTCCTACATGTCAGCTTGGATCTCCAAGTGTTAATATTCCAGGAGACCAGGTAGAAGTTGTGACATCCCTTATGAGGAAACCTTGAAAGTCACATGACTCCACTTCTACTGCACTCTTTTGGATGAAGCTATCACAGATCCACCCAGGTTCAAAAGAAGGGAAATTAGATCAATTCTTAATAGAAGTCACATGTAGAGCAAGAAATAACATTATGGCCACATTTGAAAAAAAATAATTCAATAATTCATCAACAAATTAGTCGAGTATGTGCTTTGTAGAAAATTAGCTTATTCATGCCATACACACATACACTCATCTACCACACATTTAGCGTAACGTACATCGCCCTGATATGTATGTGATTTACATTCACATCACGTTGCATAAATTTATAGTTTACTTCATATTTTCTTATGTCAAATAGTCAAGGAAATTTTCCAGAAAAAAATATACATATAATAGTATATAATAAAAAAAATTCAAGGAACTAATCCAGAGTAGGTAAGCACATGAGCTTTGTGGTTCTATGTCTGTTATAAAGCTATGAAACTTTAATCAACTTATTCAGACTCACAAAGCTTCACGTTTTTTTTAAAACAATTTTATTGACATGATTTATATATAGAGTAGACTGTACCCATTACAGGCATAAATTTTGATGAGTTTTGACAGATATATACACTCATGAAACCAATGAAATTTATACTCAATGAAATTAATGTCACAACCAAGATACAGAATATTACTTTTTACTTCCTAAATTTTCTTTTGCTTTCTTTCAATCCATCCTTTCTTCCACTCTTGGCTCTTCAACACCTAGCTCTAAGCAACTACTGATCTACTTTCAACAACTATAGATTAGTTTGCACTTTCTAGAACTTTTATCAGATTTTACTGTTGTTCAGTTGCTATGTCATGTCTGACACATTGGGACTCCATAGACTGCAGCACTCCAGGTTCCCCTGTCCTTTACTATTTCCTAGAATTTGCTTAAATTTATGTCCAAATGAGTTGGTGATGCTATTAATTTTGTATCAGGTTTCTTTCAGTTAGCATATTGATTTTTGAGCTTCATAAATGTTATTGTGTGTATCCATATTTCTTTCAATTGTTGACTAGCAGTCCACTGTACAGATATAATATACTTGTTTATCCATTAACTTACTGATGGGCATTTGCATTATTTCCAGTTTGGGGCTATTATGAATAAAGATTGTAGGGATGCTTATATACAAATTTGTGTATGGATATGCATATTCTTATATCCTTTCAACAAATATCTAGAGTCAGAATGGCTGGATCATATAGTAGATATATGTTTAACTTTTTTGATAACTTTTTTCTAAAGTGCTTGTATCATTTTTATGTTCCTAACGAGCTGTGGATGAGCATTCTAGTTGAACAAAATCTCAGTTCTGCACCTGTAAAATGGGAGGTATATTGAATCTCAGGATATATGAGAAAAGTATATAAATTAATATAGTCAAATTACTATCACAGAACTGTGTACACAGAGGTGAATAGTAGATGGGGAGTATTTGTGCAGCAAAACCACAGGCAATAATTTAAGCAGAGAGAGAAATTCAAAACAAGAAGGATGCAAATAGAATGGGAAGAATCATGAAGTCTCCAAGGAAAACTGGGAATTGAATTAATTATTGTAAATCATTACTATTAAAACAATGACTCAAAAACATATGAAAAGACATTGCCACAATCTAAGGATGAAGTTCAGAGAGTGAGGATCAGAGGATACAGGTCTAAAACCCAAGAAACCTAACATTTAGATACAAAGGAGAGGGCAGAGACAGCAAAAAAGGCCCCAGGGAGTAGCCAGTGATAACGTAGAAAAAAATAGAAGAGACTTCTGTCCAAAGAACTAAGATGCGTGAATATCTCAAGAAATGAACAAATAATGAGAAGCTGAGTAAGGGAATAGCCCTCTAATGCAGAAGTCACTGATGACCTTACAACAGCTGTTTCAACAGAGATGCAGTGGAAGTCAGGTTAGGGTGCGTTAACAGTGCTCCTTAACCTGGTTTACTCTATTTACTTCAATAGTTAATGTAAAATGGTTTACTATATTTACTTCAATTTCCAGCTCTCCCTGGAAACTTCCTAATTCACTCCGTTCTATCCTTCTTGTCTTGAATTCCTACTCACCCCTATTAATAGGGGATGAAGAAGAGGACACAAATTGTGTATGCAAACAGAAGTCAACATGACCACAGAAGGGAAGAGAGATGGGAACTGGGTGACTCCAAACCCAGTTTCCAAGGAGAAGCGAAGAAGCTTTCAGTTGTGATCACTAGGCAGTGACAAGCTCTATTTTCCTGAGCAAGCGGATGAGGCGGTAAAATGCTTGCGGTCTGGTCTACTTTTGACCTTTGATGATGCTGAAAGAAGAAAGTAGAGAATGAGGCCACTTGGGAGATAAGTGCAGTAAAGCCACAAGGACCAGGAGTTGATGGTGGCTTCAGGAATATCAAGAGAGAGTTTCATGTACAGACCAAAAAGCTCTGTTGATTGAGCAAGTTTTATAGATAAAAATACAGTTCTTTAGACAAAGATGTGTCCTGGGAAAAGCCCTGACTACCAGAAGGAAAACTGGTTGAAGGAAAAATAGATGATATATTTGTGAGGGAAGTGAAGGCTGTTTTGTTAGTTTCTTTCCACCTTTGAAGACTTCCTAATGATCTGCTACATAAAAAAGCTGACCTTTGTGATTTAAAAAACATTAAATAGCCCTTTCCTCATTCACTTCTGCCTTTGGTGTCACTCTCTTGAATAGCTCAAAGACAATTTAATCTGTTTTGGTTAATTAATTCAGGTTCAAAACACTAGGTGCAGTTGCTGCTCCCAATTAGTAAATCAGATAGCGCATGAGCTGTAGGTTCTATTCTATGTCCAGATATATTAGAATGTACAATAATGGATATTTACAGGCACTCATGGGAAGCACCTAATTGCCAAGGCAGTTTCCCTTGATATAAAAGGCAATTTAAAGTTAAGCTATATCTGGTCCAAATTTAATTAATTTGGGGTCCTAGCTTCTCAAAGAAGAAGTCAAACGCGTTGCATATAAAACTGACGCTTGAATAGGCAAAGGCATGCTTTTTTCCCCCTTTTTAAAGGTCAGTGAAATTAAGAAAATATTGGTGAACCTAAACATGTCCATCGCCATTCTGATGCTGCTGCCACTGCTGCTGCTGCTGACAATGATGATGATGATGATGGGGCAACCATTATGATGATGGCAGTGGTGATAGAGATGGGCTTCAGAGTGACAGAATGTAAGATTTAGGAATCCAGTGATGTTTAACAAATTGTACTGTCAGCAGTGACTCACATTAATGGAGTCATTATCAGAAAATTGCATATAATTCCTGTTATTGCAAGTCCTCAGGATAATATGGCTGTTCTGCTAGGAGATTTAGAAGCTGCCTGCCCTGTGTAATTTTGGAAATTGCTCTGATCTAGCTCCTGTGGATACAGAGCTCAGAACAGACCCGTCACACGTGCACGGGCTCCTCAGGACAGCACTCTTCGAGGAAGTCACCTGCCTGTTTGGCAGCACAGGCTGGCTCCCGTCCCCTGATAATAAATTCTCTCATTTATTTAGTATGCCCAAGTCTCTTGTCTGCATTTAACAGTGCAGAAGGAGTAACATGCTCATTCTACCCTAATTATGCTTTAGAAAATTGTCCCATTTCAAAATTATAATGTCAAAGAGTACCCGCCACCAGGTCTTTGGAAGGAGAACGGTCAGCCCTCACAGACTTCTTTCAAATGCCAGCACCAGGCTCTCTGACTCTGTTCATCAGAGACGGGGCTATGGCGGTCTCTTAAAATCTATTTTTTTCTCTCTCTGATTCTGAGATAGTATCTCCCTTTAGATACATTCTGGTTGCAATATTTTACTATTTTTAATCTTCCAGGAGGGAGGCAGTAATGCCCTTCTCCCTGTCCTTCACACCGATTTGTCTTTGCTTCTTATTATACAGAGTCTGCTTAAGTCGTGGTGCTTGCTGCCAGTTCTATTAAACTGCAGAAGGACCTGCCAGGTCACAATTTATGCTGCAATATCATAAAATTAACTTTCATGCTGAAATCCTTTTTTCCCTCTCTCTTATTCATTTTTATGCTTAAGAAATCCCAATGATTTCTCTTAGAAGGATTAGTTGTCTTTTTTCTGTGGGATTGACAAATTGGGCAGAATTTTGGTTTTAAGAGCAAGTGAAAATAGAATAAGAGCTTAATTCCAATTTCCTTCCTAATGATTACAAAATTCTTCTTGCCTTATTGCACTAGATTTAAAAATAGAAATGCATGCTATAGAATCTGGTGGGGTGGGGGGAATGAGTCTTATATAGAAAGTGAGTCTATTACTCAATCTCAAATCAAGATCTCCAGCCGCGATACAAGCCCTGTCTATTTGTTTCTACTCCTTCAGGACCCCATGGGAACTTTTCCTCATTAACTAGAATCTGGGTGTCCTGCTCCTACTTCCTATTATTGGGTTGGCTAAAAAGTTCATTCAGGCTTTCCCATAGCATCATACAGAAAAATCTAAATGAACTTTTTGGCCTTGCAATACCTCCAGAGGAACATGTGCCGAGTATCATGTGTTGCCAATTGCCTTCCTTCCCCCTCTTCCAGCATGCTCAGAGCTGGAAATGCAGCTAGAAAAGTCTAGACCTTGAAGTCCAAAAACACCCTATGATGTTTCCATGACAGCTGCTGGGCCAAAACCTTTGACAGGGTTTGAGGAGTGAAAAATGGCAGATTTAGGATTTTACTTTTCCTGTAAGAATCTGTTATTTTGCCCCTCAACAAATGGCATTTCCCCTCCTCCACTTTCCTTTCTTCTTAAATGAAATCTTCCCTTGCTGGATACAGGATATAAAAGCACGCACGCTGTTGTCATCAAAGGGCTTTCAAAGAAAACAGCCCTTTCTAATATTACAGATATCAGGAAAAATAAACTGATACTTGTTCTTTCAATTATCATATTTCAACCTTCAGTTCAGTTCAGTTGCTCAGTCATGTCCAATTCTTTGCAACCCCGTGGACTGCAGCATGCCAGGCCTCTTTGTCCATCACCAACTCCTGGAGTTTACTCAGACTCATAGCCACTGAGCCGGTGATGCCATCCAACCATCTCATCCTCTTTCATCCCCTTCTCCTCCTGCCTTCAATCTTTCCCAGCATCAGGATTTTTTCAGATGAGTCAGTTCTTTGCATCAAGTGGCCAAAGTATTGGCGGTTCAGCTTCAGCAGCAAACCTTCCAATGAATATTCAGGACTGATTTCAACGTTAGAGTTGCTTTTCAGCTATGAACAAAAATTTATGATTTAATTTGACAAATTTTTGTATAGATACTGTCTGATATTACAGGGTAGAGTGGAATAGGGAAACCTAATCTAAAATGTCATCTTTACAGTTAGCATTTATTTCTTTCTAATACAAGAAGAATGCTTTATGGTGAATAATGACTATTGCAAAACCAGTATCATACTTCCATATTGTATTATTCTATTTATTTTTTCTGAATGGTGGAAGAATAATACCTATAAAAATATTGAATACTGTTACACAGTTGTGTTTCACACTGAAGGATGTCTTGGGAAGCAAACTTTTAAATTACCTGGAGCTAAAAATGTACCTGAATGGCATACACTTGCTAATCTACTTGGAAGAGAATATTCTGCAATGTTATGAAAAAAGTACTCAAGACAGTTTTCCCATAATAATGAAAGACCATTGGACACTAATCACATGACTATTCTCATTAGCACAACATCCCATTTAGCCAGTCTCCACTGAGCTTTCACTCATATTTTATATACAAAAGAAAAGCTTGCAAAGTAAGCTGACTAGGAAGGGAGTGTGAGAAGACGAAGACATCAGTGAACATAAAAACCCTGGCACCTATTAAGTATATGACCCTAAATTTTAAAAAATAGCCATTATTTTACAGAGTTTTTTAAAGGAACTGCTTGAGTCAAACCTGTGTTATTCTTACCAATTAGATAAACATGTCCCTGAGCTGGGTTTTGATCTAACAGGGTATGAGAAAAAAAAAAAAAAAATGACTTGCACTAAGTGGTATGACTGCAGCTATTGAAAAACAAACCTAGGTAATATTTCATTAAGAGTTTCTGAACAAGTTCCAAATCTGGTGTGAATTATAAAGATTCTATTGCAGTTTGAAGCCAGAAAATAAATATGCTTTCTGCCAAATGTGCTTAAATAGTTAGTGAATCTCCAGTTATTTAAATTATAGGTCCATGTTAAATGTATCCATCCCTTTAATGTTACTTGTGCTTTGGGCTTCCCTGGTGGCTCAGCTGGTAAAGAATTCCCTGCAACGTGGGAGATCTGGGTTCAATCCCTGCATTGGGAAGACCCCCTGGAGAAGGGAGAGGCTACCCACTCCAGGATTCTGGCCTGGAGAATTCCATGGACTATTCAGTTCATGGAGTCGCAGAGTCAGGCACGGCTGAGCGACTTTCACTCACTTTAATGTAACAAAGATAGCAAGGCTATGTGAGAGCACATAGCAGGAGCAATATAACCCTTTCCTCCATTTACCACCACTGTGTCGCGGCCATAAGTATAGCTGTGTCATCTAGGACAGAGAAGGAGATGTATGACTAAACGCATACTGAGCTCATTCTCAGTCCTCAGTAATAGACGACCATTACACACCACTTTTTCTGGCCTCAATACGTATATCTTGGCAATCTTAGCACACTATAAACCTCAGTCCAAGATATATAAATATGCGTGGTCTTTGTGCCTTTAATCGTATGCACAAACAATATCATAGTCTTGACTGGTTATCTGTACTTCACCCATGCAAGTCTTTCCTTGTCTTATACATTGGATCTTTTCAATGTTGTTCCTGTGGCTTAAGAGAGCTGCTATATCCTTTTCTCCATTAAAAAATATCACTAATTCTTTAAGCTTAACACACATACCAGTTGTTTCGTGCTGCTCTTTAGATACTCCCTGGTCCAATAAATTGTTCTTAATTAGAAACTCCCATAAGCTTCTGTATGTTCCTCTTCTGGAGAACAGGGTTCATTCTGCTTTGTATCAAAGTTACCTTAAAAAAAATCTATTCCCATAAATACAAAATCAGTCCATAGAATGTAAGGTCCAAAGCTTATTCATCTTTGAATTTTAGCCACATATAATGACATATAGATCCTGAAAGTGAAAGTTGCTCAGGCATGTCCAACTCTTTGTGACCCCATGGACTATGCAGTCCATGGAGTTCTCCAGGCTGGAATACTGGAGTGGCTAGTCTTTCCCTTCTCCATAGGATCTTCCCAACCCAGGGATCAAACCCAGGTCTCCTGCATTGCAGGCAGATTCTTTACCAGCTGAGCCATGAAGGAAGCCCAAATCCATATTAAATATATATTAGAATTCAATTAATATACATAGTTATTATATTACTATTAAACTAGTATAACTATTAAATTTTGGTTATTTTACCTGTGAAGAAAGAACTTTAATGAATCTGTTAAAGACTTTGCAAGCTCAAAACTTGCTAAATCAGGAATTGCTACTCATTTAAAGTCTATCTAAATGATAGTCGTTGATGACAAAGTGTATTTCATCAGCTTCATTGACCAAAGTGAATGCACAAACTGTAGTGTACTGGGGAACCTTATTTTAAAATTCTTATTTGAAACATTAACTCAGAGACTAGCTAAGCCAACAGAAATAAAGTCTGAGTTTGCTCACTGATGGTCTTGGTGAATGACTTGCTTTATCGGTTGTCTCTGACATAAATTGTTGTTGGGTAGATTTGGCAATTTATGTCTGGTCTTTGGACTTCAATTTCCTTGAGTTATTATTTTTTTCTGGCATCATTCCAATGCTTTGTTTCACTTAGTCAAAACAGTAGAAAAACCCTACACCAGTTGATGAGATGTGCATTTTGTCCCATTTCACTAAGAACAGTGATGATATTGTTCTATGTGATTTGGGGCAAGCCCCTTGCCCTCTGCAGGATGTTCTGGAATCTGAGGTTATTGAACTAACATGTATCAGTGTATCCATTGTTCATCATAGGATGAGCTTCTCATGATATAAATGTCTAAAGGTCAAATAATTCAAATGAAAGGACTAATTTTCTTGATAGATAGGCTATTTCACGTTTACTTCCTTGAGAATATATATGTTCTTACCCAGCCAAAAATTAAACTTTTTTAAAAATGAGCTTCTTTCAGGCCCTGACCAACTGTATACAGTGATGGACCTCATCAGCATGTCATCCAGGACACACTGTATGATAGTTCATTTCATGTATCAGTTTGCTTGGGCCAATAGGTACCCAGATTAAGCATTCTTTCTTGGTGTGTCTGTAAGTGTGTTTCCAGATGGGATGAGCATTTGAATCAAGTGGGCTCCTTAAAGTAGATTATTTTGACCAGTGTAGATTAGCATCATTCAATCCCTGAATAAAAATATGAAGAAGGAAGAACTTGCCTTTTGCTTCCTACCAGCCTACTGAGCTGGGGCATCTGTCTTCTCCTATCCTTAGACCAAGACTTATATCATCAATTCCTCTGATTCTTAGGCCTTCAGATGCTGATCAGACTTGTACCACCACCTTGTGTATGGCAGATTATGGTACTTCTCAACCTTCATAATTGAATAAGCCAATTCCTCAATAGGACATAGATGAATAGATAGATAAATGTGTAGGCAGACAGACAGATAATCACCTTGGTACTACTTCTTTGGATAACCTTGACTAATTCACACTGAGACATAAAAGAAAAGCTCTGTTTTCAAACAGGGTTTACTTGGGGAAATGTAAGCTTATTAGAATCACAGATATAAGGCCACTGATTACTCTATATATCTGCTCTTTCAATACCTCCTTCTCATTCATATATACAGTCTAGGAATAAATCCCTCCTCTTATCATCTACCATGGGCTTCCCTGGTAGCTCAGACTGTAAAGAATCTGCCTGCAATGCAGGAGACCTGGGTTCGATTCCTGGGTTGGGAAGATCCCTTGGAAGGACACGGCAACCCACTCCTGTAATCTTGCCTGGAGAATCCCCATGGACCAAGGAGCCTGGAGGGCTATAGTCCATGGGGTCACAAAGAGTCAGACCTGACTGAGCGACTAAGCACACAGCACATCATCTACCATTGCTAGTAATTTCTTCACCAAAAGAATGATCCTTCAGGACTTCGACCTGAAAACATATAACTCCTCCACAGCGTTTTGCATAAAAACTATGGAGGTTTAGAGTAGAAATTTCTCCTGTCTCCTGCAAAAAATCAGAGGGCTGATTTCAAACAGTGTAACAGAGACTCATTTTATTAATTAATTCATCAATGGAATAAAACTTGTCATTTTCACTTGTTTCTGAGATTCCAATCAAAGCCTAATTAGCATAAACATTTCAACATGTGTCCTATATTAACAGCAGGCATCAGGAAATGAAGACTTCCAACATGGAGGGGTAAGGAGGCAGAAAAGGTCATCCTTGTAGCCATTGGATATGTTTTTGTTAAAGATAAGCATCCAAGAAAATGTTACAATTTGATGAATACTAACAGCAGCCCTTTGTATGGGCTTGATGAATCAGTGGATTTGCAAACTTTTCACTCCACCAGCAGGGAAACCTTTGTAATATTCAAACCTGTCCAAAGATGATGTGAGCTACTCCAGGGAACATGAGATTCCTGACATGGAAAGTACTTATAAACTTGTCGAAGATGCGGGGGCAAGCCCAATAATCCCAGCTCGAGCACTGCAGTGGATATTGATGACAGTTGGAGAGGAGAGAATAAATTCTGTCTTTGAGGAACTTTCCCAAGGTCAACTGGCCAGTAGCAGAACTCAGCTAGATGTCAGAGTCTCTATCTAGTTCAACTACCCCTATCTACCACCATCCCAAGCACTGAAAAGACCCTAGAGGTATGAAAGTTGGCTGACTTTAGGTAGGTTAGATAATTAACAGCTTGCCTCACAGCCAATACAGACTTACAGGAATATTAAGTAGACTGGCTACCTGGGAAGAGCAGAGAATTAAAGAAAAATACTCAAGGAATGGTAGAAACAAGGACCTATATGCACACTTCTCAATTTTATCAAGACCCAGCCTAAGTTTCCAGAAGTATTATGTGCTCAGTGGTGTCCAACTCTGTGTGACTCCATGGATTGTAGCCCTCCAGGCTCCTATGTCCATGGAATTTTTCCAGGCAAGAATACAGGAATGGGTTGCCACTTCCTCTTCCAAGGAATCTTCCCAACCCGCTAGCACCACCTGAGAAGCCCGGCTTCCACAAACCATATCACAAAATGCCAAACCATCTGGCTGTCAGCAAAGAAGTACGAGAGGTACAATTCTCCAAAGTCAGCAGACCTCAAGCTCTGCTTATTCAAGGTAAAACCAAAGGAATGATGGATACTTGGCTCCCAGATCTGCCCTTGATTTCCTTCCCTTCTTCAACTCCCTCGTCATCCTGTTTCTCCCGTGGCCTTAGATAAATTGGAAGGAAATATTCTGCCCTCGTTTACCATCATCTCCCCAGCCTGGGCTGTGGCTACCAATTTCACAGTCTTCCTCCGAGCAATGACAGGTTACCTCAGTTTCATTTCTGAGTTTGATGACCTCAATTGCTGTCCATTTCCTATCTATGTCGATGCAGAATTGTCTATTTTTATTTGAAGTTTTTAGAAACATGGAAGAGGAGCCTTGGCCTTTTCCTTCAAATAACTACTTCGACAGCTTTATGGATGGCTAGTTAGTTTCTCCCTGACCTCCCTGAGAGGTCCCATCAGCTCTAACCCAGTTTCCTCTAAATTCTATATTCCCGGCTCTGGGATAGCAGCAGACGGCTGTATCTTGTTCCACAATCCATAATTCTCAACTTCAAAGTTCAGTGCCAAATAAGATCGCACACTGTTGGATAACCTTTTGTACCAGCCCTTCAGCAGTAATTAAATCCTGCTCATTCCATGCTGCCTGGAGAAAACCTAGGGCCCTCTTCTTGTTTTCAAGTTCAATACCAAAGCAAAACAAAACAGAAAAACAGAGAGCAGCCACACAAAATTGGAGATTTCCTCTCCATTAACTGTGTGGTTGGCAAAGTCAGGACACAAAGAAAGGCCTTGGATGAGAGGCAAGGAGGTGGCTGAGTTAAAGGGGATGTGTCAGAGCCTTTTGAGGGGTTTCTGCTGGAGCATAAGTGAGAGCAAGGTTTTTGTCGTAAGTGGCATGCCTATAACTCCTTTAAAACCCTTAAGTAGGCATGACTAGTCAGATTGTGTGAACCGGTGAGACTGTGTGAGGCCCTGGGGTCACAAGCAATCAGTGCATGGAATTTCTCAATGGTTAAGAACAGACAGGACTTAACGAGCTACTAGTGTGTGCCTCAGAGGTCATTCTCGTCCCAACTATACACTGAACACCTGCTCTAGGATTTCCTTACATGATATCTAATCTTAACTGCGTGCCTGGATCCATTTCTGTTTTACAAATAAAGAAACAGATTGAGAGTATTTAAGAGACTTCTCCAAAATTTATAAATATCCTTTTTCTTAAGTAAGTCAGAGCAAGACATATTATATGATATCACTTACACGTGGGATCTAAAATATACAAACGATCTTATTTACAAAATAGAAACATACATAGGAAACAAACTTATGGTTATCAAAGGGGAAAGAAAGGGAGGGGATAAATTAGGAGTTTGGGGTTAGCAGATAAAACCTACTGTGTATAAGACAGATAAACAACAAAGTCCCACTGTATAGCGTGTATGTGTGTGCTGTGTTGTCTCTGACTCTCCTGCAACCCTACGGACTATAGCCCTCCAGGCTCTACTGTCCATGGAACTATCCCAGTAAGAATACTGGAACACATTGTCATTTCCTCCTCTAGGGAATCCCCCCAACCCAAGGATTGAACCCACATCTCCTGAGGCTCCTGCATTGGCAGGCAGATTCTTTACCATTGAGCCATCTGGGGAGCCCTATTGTATATAGCCCAGGGAACTATATTCAATATCTTATAATAAACCCTAATGGAAAATATGAAACAATATATGTGTAAAACTGAATTGTTTTGCTGCACACCAGAAACTAATACAACACTGTAAATCAATTATACTTCAACAAAAAGTAAAATTTTAAGTCTATGATCTGTGCACCATGCTGTATTCCTGCACCCTACCCAAGTACCATCCTTTCTGTCAACATCAGTGTTGAACACTCACTCTCATGGGAAAACCCTACTAAGTGATTTAGCAAACACTGGCTAACACCCACCACAATGAAGTTAACAAAAGCCTGTTGAACCAGACATTGTTCTTATCCCCACCATTGCTCATCTCTGTAACCACTCCAGAAGGGAGGTTCTGAGAAACAAAAGATACACAGGAGGCCTCAGAAGCTTGCAATCAAGTTGGGATAACACTCAAAGATTTGCAGAGAGAATATCACCCCAGGACAAACAGGTCAACATAAGAGTTGTTTGACTGACTATACGTTCTGGGATAAGTGTCCAGGAGAAGAACAGCTTGAGTTAAATAAACTGAATAAATCACTTCATCTGAGCATACCCAGTCAAGGCTTAATAAGAACCAGCACTAGAAAATATGCTTCTGTGATATGAGTAGGAGTTTCCCCAAACAAATCAGCATCCCACCAAGCCCCCCACCACCAGGGTAGCTGCAATATCTAGAGCCTATGGAATTTTTACCCAAAACTGTAAGTTGCCCTAGACAAGAAGAAAGAAGCCAGACTGACTCAGAGAAGAGCTTCCTACAATTACAGACAGGGGATTTTACTAGAGATTAGAAGCAATAACAGTTTTAGATGATAGCTCTGAAACCCCAATGAATTAGATGAAACACCTTGGGAGATCAAATAGATGACCTTGATCTTTACACATCTTAGAATAACCCAGTAACTGAAAAATGAACAAGGTTGTGTGTACACACTAGCATGCTTGCAAGTAGTAGAGGTCTGAGTAGGAGAAACAGAAGAGCATTAAAATCTTATAATAAACAATCTTGGACAAGATAAAAGCCATAAAGTTCAAATTAATTTGGATGATGATATACAGCTCTTTTGCAGTTATTTCTTAGACCTACAATGATTAAAAAGAATTGAGCTTTCTTGTTTTTAATGTGTTTGCTTTTGGATTGTCTTTGTGTGTTTGGTAAAAGACTAATTCACAGAACATTATCTCGATTTTTGTTTTTGCGTGGATTACAACTTGTAGTCATTAGTAATAACTTTCATATAGACCACTAATAAAATGTCTTCCTTGGTCTCTGTTTCCAATATTTGCCCCTTGAAACAACTCTGGCTTTTAGAGCCAGAGCCAACTTGTTCATCAGGTTGAGAGGAAAAGTGTTTCAGGCTCATGTTACTTTTAGGTGCCCATCAAAATGGTTTAATTTCCTTTAAAATCAGAATTTTTAAAAATGAGCTTTGAGGTCAAAGAAAATGTCTTAATATATAATATTAATATATTTGCCTTTGTACAAATGCAGTCATAAAATAATTGTAAAATTTTAAGTTTTTAAGCAAAAATTTTAATAGAAGAAAATGCCATAAGGCAAAAGTGCCTAAAACTCAAGAAATTCATAATATGGTTCTGTTGTGATGGAATCTTTCTGAAATCAAAATTTTGATTCTGTCTCTCTTCTATTTTAAGGCTTTATAATTTTATTTCTTGATAATGGATAGAGAAGACAAATAGATCATATCCTAACATTTGGTGACTCCCAGACTTTTCAGCATCATCTTGCTCAAGCCCTCAACCTAACTTGTGCCTGGGAATCTACCCTAAATTCTATTCCCTTAAGGCATCTTCTCTTCTCTTCCCTAGATGCTTCTCTCAATAAATGTAACACTTCTTCTGGATGCAATTATCATTCGGATAACATGGAGACAAAGAATATTTACCGTTTTCAATCAAGAAAATTTTCTCTCTCTGTATTTATCAAAGTTCTGCCTCTAAGCAAATTCCACAGAAAATGTCATCTCCTCTGAAAAGTCTCCACAGATTCCCCTCCATAGTATGATCTTTATACCTGTTGTATTCTTTTCGCCACCCTCCTCACAACTCTTAGACTGTAGAATGCCTAGTCATTACTATTACATGATTTAATATTGTGCACATGCCCCCGTTCCACTGATATAAGAGTCAGAAGTACAATTTCCCCTTTAGGTTGTTCACTTATTTTACCCACCAGAGTGTCTTATCAGTTCATTTCAGTTGCTCAGTTGTGTCAGGCTCTTCGAGACCCCATGAACTGCAGCGTGCCAGGCCTCCCTGTCCATCACCAACTGCCGGAGTCTACCCAAACCCATGTCCATTGAGTCCGTGATGCCATCCAACCATCTCATCTTGTCGTCCCCTTCTCCTGCCCTCAATCTTCCCAGCATCAGGATCTTTTCAAATGAGTCAGCTCTTCACATCAGGTGGCCCAAGTATGGGAGTTTCAGCTTCAACATCAGTCCCTGCAATGAACACCCAGGACTGATCTCCTTTAGGATGGACTGGTNTGCTAAAGCTGAAACTCCAGTACTTTGGCCATCTCATGCAAAGAGTTGACTCATTGGAAAAGACTCTGATGCTGGGAGGGATTGGGGGCAGGAGGAGAAAGGGACGACAGAGGATGAGATGGCTGGATGGCATCACTGACTTGATGGGCATGAGTCTGAGTGAACTGCGGGTGTTAGTGATGGACAGGGAGGCCTGACGTGCTGCGATTCATGGGGTCACAGAGTCGGACATGACTGAGCGACAACTGATCTGAACTGAAGACTTTAGCCTGTCAGGCTCCTCTGTCCATGGAATTCTCCTGGCAAAAATATTAGAGTGGAAATCCATTCCTTTCTCCAGGGGATCTTCCTGATCCAGAGATCAAACTCTTGTGTCCTGCATTGCAGGCAGATTCTTTATGCTCTGAGCCACCAGAAAAACCCTGATTTTTGTCTGTCTAAATAGGTTCTGAGATCTTCTAGGAAGAAAACTCGTATCTGAGTCAACTTTACATTGCCAGTTCCATGATTACAATCACCCACTTTTTGTTAAATTGGATGTAAATAATTTCATCTGTCATCTCAATAACTAAGCATATCAGGGAGCTATGCTGGATATGCAAACTACCTTGTACATTCCTACATCTCTTAATGTGTCCATATAACCTGCACCTGCATGCTCATGCACCTGAAAAAGAGAGATTTTTTTATCATCCAGATGACACACAGAGGTAAGGTGCAACATAATTATCCAGGAACCAATGGAATAGCCAAATATTTGCAGTGACGCAGATTCTAACAAGATAGCATTCTCTTAATTGACTCTACAAATGGTGGTGGGGTTTAGTCAATAAGTTGGGTCCAACTATTGCGAGTCCATGGTATTTAGTCCATCAGGCTCCTGCATTCATGGGATTTCTCAGGCAGGCATACTCGAGTGGGCTCCCATTTCCTTCTTTATTTGATCTCCCCAACCCAGAGATCAAACCCAGATCTCCTGCATTGCAGGTGGATTCTTTACTGACTGATCCACCAGAGAAACCTCTAACTATAAATACTGGCACTGAAAACCATTCATAGACAACAAACAGTTTCTGACTATTCTATCTAAGAGGCTTGTGCTGGGCACTTTCATACTGTGGTCTCATTTGATGGCTTCATAGAAGAACATCACGGAATAGGGGATTAGTTTCTGCATTTTAGAAACAAAACTGAAGCTGAGAAAGATTAGGAGATATAATTATTAAATGGCAGAAATAAAGACAATTATTTTGATGTCAACTTGAGGTCCCCTTCTCACCACACCTGAGTGATTTCTTAATCTGAGAAACACATTTAAATAGTAGGATTTATTGTTTTTATTATGCATGATTCATGTTTATTTATTTAATAGCTATTATTATTTACAATTTCATTTTATATATATACATGTGAAATATCTAATAATATACAAGAGAATGTTTAGATCAGTGTATCTTGGACATACCTTTAGATTTTAATTTCTAAACATCCAAATCTTCTAAACATTAAGTTCTAAACATCTAAATCTACCACTGAGATTTTTATCCGATCCAGAAAAACATCTACTTCTGCTTTATTGACTCCACTAAAGCTTTGACTCTATGGAGTGAAACAAACTGGAAAATTCTTAAATAAATCAGAATATCATACCACCTTACCTCTCTCCTGAGAAACCTGTATGCATGTCAAGAAGCAACAGTTAGGACCTTACATGGAACAATTGACTGGTTCAAAATTAGGAAAGGAGTACAACAGGGCTCTATATTGTCACCCAGCTTTTTTAACTTATATACAGAATATGTCATGCAAAATGTTGGGCTAGATGAATTACAAGCTGGAATCAAGATTACTGGGAGAAATATCAATAACCTCAGATATACAGATGATACCTCTCTAATGGCAGAAAGTGAAGAAGAACTAAAGAGCTAAAGAGCTTCTTGATGTGGGTGAAAATGAAGAGTGAAAAAAGCTGGCTTAAAACTCAAATTTCAAAAAACTAAGATCACGGCATCTGGTCCCATCACTTCATGGCAAATAGAAGGGGAAAAAAGTATAAGCAGTGACAGATCATTTTCTTGGGCTCCAAAATCACTGCAGACAGTGAATAGTCAAGAAATTAAAAGCTGTTTGCTTCTTGGAAGAAAAGCTATGACAAACCAAGACAGCGTATTAAAAAGCAGAGACATCACTTTGCTGACAAAGGTCTCTAGAGTCAAAGCTATGGTTATTCCAGTAGTCATGTATGGATGTGAGAGACAGACCATAAAGAAGGCTGAGTAGTGAAGAAATGATGTTTTGGGACTGTGGTGCTGGAGAAGACTCTTGAGAGTCCCTTGGTCTGCAAGCAGATCAAACCAGTCAATCTCAAAGGAAATCAACCCTGAATATTCATTGGAAGGACTGATTTTGAAGCTGTAGCCCCAATACTTTGGCCACCAGATGTAAAGAGCTAACTCATTTGAAAAGACCCTGATGCTGAGAAAGATTGAAGGCATAAGGAGAAGGGGACAGAAGAGGATGAGATGGTCAGATAGCATCACTGTTTCTGAACACATTTTTCACACTTGAGGAGATAATGGAGAACAGAGAAGCCTGGAGTGCTGCAGTCCATGGGGTTGCAAAGAGTTGGATGAGACTTAGAGACAGAACAACAACAAAGAATACATTTTATTAGAGAATAAAAATAAGTGAGTAATTACCAGGAACATTCATGTTATAAAAAATTAAAATATTGATCAATAAGCACTTTGAAACAACCTTAATGATAACCATTAGGTTGATATGACCAAGAACATTTTCTAGTGCATTTTACTATAAATCTATGAAATTACAAGCCACTGGTTAGAGTTCACAATAGAAGAGATTTTATGCAAAAGCCTGAAAGTGACTCTGGGAAGCTAGAAACTTTATTTACTAGCTAAAGAAAAAACATTACAAAGTAAAACAGACTGTGGCAGTCAAAAGTAAAAATTTGCCATGATTTGTAGCTCTGGTACCAACTTCATTAATTAACACAGACTTTAGAATCCTTTCAAGAATATGAGCTAAAGAACTAGAACTACTGCTGGTATAGATAGTAAATACAGATCAAGTGCATTTCATTTAAAATATGGTGGCTTCAGATAAGACTAATTAGCAGGATGACAAAAACAGTCAATAAAATAGAAACAAATCTTATTCTTAAATGCTGGCAACAATTAGTGGAATTAATTGGAAATTGTTCCTCTTGCCCATTTGTATATAAGAACTTTACACTAGTTTTGCAGTTGCTGCTATTTTGGTATTTTTAATTATTTTCTTGTGTTGTAATAATATACATCTTGTTCTATGTGAGCAGAGTTGCTAATATCATCAGGAAAAGAGTGGGACAAAGTGGGAAGTCGGGGAGAGGAGTGAATGTGGAGAGAGGCTAAAGGAATATAGCAGTGAATAACTACAGCTTTTTTTCTTTAATGCATTTTTTTTCCCCAAGCAGAGTTATCTGATACCCTTCTTTTGATGGCTCTTGAGTTTCTGGTTATTTGTTGTTTTGTTTATATATTACGACCCAACAAACTATCCCAAAACCTTAGTAGTTCTCAGCAACAACAATTTTATTCGTTTGCTATAATCTATAGTTTGGGCAGAGCCCAGCAAAGGCAGTCCATCTCTCTTTCATGGGGCATTTATCCTTATCCTAAAGATAAAGGCTCTAGACTTTGATGACCTGGCACATGGATGGGCTTCTCATGGTCTGATGGTCTCAGGGTGGTTAAACGTCTTATATTAAAGATTCCCCCCCCCCAACACCTGCCCCAAAAAAAGATTCCCCCATACAACAAAGGTGAGATATCAAGGTCTAAATATTTAGGCTTGAAAACAGGTATTGCATGATTTTTTCCATAATTTAATTATTAAAGCAGGTCATGGCCCAGATTCAAGGGAAAGGACCACAAAGGGCATCGATACTAGAGGATATGGTCTACTGGAGCAAACTATCCCACCTGTCTGACATTTGACACAAACAGTAATTTTTCAGGTTTTGAACTATGTTAAAATAGCAGCCTCTAACAGAGGCTCATGATGACTCTAAAAAGTAAGCACCTTGACACAAAATCCATGTCATTCCAGACTTACAAACTATCAAAAAACACAAAGTAACCACATCCACAGTGTAAAAAGTGGGGGCGTTTTTCTCCAAGTTTTTAGAAAGAAACACTTTATGAAGGGAACTTTACCAGTCAGACGCTTATAAATTCACTTCAGTCCCCCAGCTTCAATGCAATATTTACTCGACTTATACACTCTCATTTAGTTATTCAGCAAATACATATTGTCTCTCTGCTGTGTGGTTCTTGGGACATAAGGTACAATGATGTATATTAAAAGGGAATCATAACTAAAAGAGAGTCTGCCAATATTGATCTCATGTCGATCTGAACTATCTGCGAAAAACTGTTAAAAGGAAAATTCTCAGCTTTGCTTCCCCCTACCTAATAAAGTGCTCTAAGATTTGTGCATGGACTTATGGAAGAGGAGAGTTGCTCTAGTAGAAATACAAACAAGTGGCCTTAATCAAGCTTCTGCCCTATAGTTTCCATTCATCTCACCTGGTCACCACTACCACAAATGCTAAGCCTTAGCGTCTGCATCTTTAATAATCTAGATAGAAGGACTAAGTGAGATGAAATATCACATATTAAAATAAAACCAAATAAGAACTGTCACATATGGAAACTAGTCTGATTGTGGTGATCACTTTGAAATTTATAGAAATATCAAATTATTATGTTGTGTAATAGGAACTAACATAGTATGGTAGGTCAATTATACTTCAAAAACATGCAAACTGACAGAAAAGGAGATCGGGTTTGTGGTTGTCAGTGGTAGATGGGTGGAGAGAGAGAGAATTGAGAAAGGCAGAAAAAAAGGTACAAACTTCCAGTTTCAGGATGGAGAACATGTGTCTACCTGTGGCGGATTCATGAGGATGTATGGCAAAACCAATACAATATTGTAAAGTGATTAGCCTCCAATTAAAATAAATAAATTTATATTAAGAAAGACAAAGTACTAGGGATATAATGTACAGTGTGATAAACATAACTCACCCTGCTGTACATTATAACTGACGAGTAAATTGTGAGTAAACCCTGAAAGCTCTCATCACAAAGAGAATTTTTTTTTCTAGTTCTTTGATGTTTTATCTCTATGAGATGATGGATGTTCACTAAGCTTACTGTGGTGATCATTCCATGATGTATGTAAGTCAAATCATCGTGTTGTATACCTTAAACTTACACAGTGACTGTGTGCTAAGTCACTTCAGTCACGTCTGATTCTTTGTGACGCTGTGGACTGTAGCCCGCCAGGCTCCTCTGTCCATTGGATTCTCCAGGCAAGAATACTGAAGTGGGTTGCCATGCCCTTCTCCAGGGGGTCATTCTCAACCCAGGGATCGACCTCGCGTCTCTTATTACATCTCCTGCATTGGCAGGTAGGTTCTTTACCACTAGCGCCACCTGAGAAGCTCTAAACTTATACAGGGCTGCATGTCAATACTGTCTCAACAAAATTGGAAGATTGAAAAAAGAAATGTGAAGTGTACCATACACTGTAAAATATTATACAAATGGACTTTTCCAGAATGATGGTACATAATGATCTACGTTAAATTACTCCATCGGTTTTGTTTTGTTTCTGACAGATGCTTTGCCTGATGTCCTCACACACTGGGACTGCAGATCCCTACCCTTGTAAATCTTACTGCAGGTATTTTTTAGTACTCCATACAAAGAAAATATTTTAGGATTTTTATACATGCTAAAGAAGTATCCACAATAAATATTAATTGTGGGTGAGAAAAGCTAGTTGTGAGATGCTGAACAGGGAATACAGTATCTCCAGGCCACTTGACATTTTCACTGAGAAAACTCATGCCAACAGTAATTATCTGGGCCTCACCTGGTCATGCCTAAAGAAGAGAACATGTCCTTTTTCATAAGTGATGTAGATTTATTTCTAAAAATATCAAAATATAAAACCTATGCTTCACACTTCCTTAGGCACTCTGGGGGATGTAAAAATAGCCTAAGCTTTGTTCAGAGTTCTTCAGGAGTATACAATCTATTACTACAGTACAGTATAGCCTATACTTCTACAAGCGGACTGGATGAGACAGCGATAGGAGTTAACAGGAGTTACTGCTGCTTATGGCTGGTGGAGACAAACTTGAACTTGAGCAGGAAGGAAAGGTTCCTAGAAGACAGGGATTAAACTTCAAGTTAATATTAATTTTGGTACCCAAGCATTAAGAAGTGGCTGACAGTAGTTTATGGATTCACTAGTTTTTAAAAAAATTTTTTAATAATTTATTATAATTGAAGGCTAATTACTTCACCATATCGTGGTGGTTTTTGCCATACATTCACATGGGTGTACATGTATACCCCTGTCCTGAACCCACCTCCCACCCCTCCACGTTCCATCCCTCTGGGTTGTCCTAGTGCACCAGCTTTGAGTGCCCTGTTTCATGCATCAAACAATATATATCAATAGGTTTTTGACGATCAAGATGCTCAGAGAGAGGTGCAGAGAAAGTATTTAAGATGAAGGGAGAAGCTTGTGATGAGGATGACTAGAACAGAAGATCCTTGCTAAGAATTTAGAGATGAGGTTGCCTAGGGAAGGGAGCTGCAGCTATGGAAGGCTTCTGAATCCAGGCCCAGGAGTTTGGGCTTTCAACTGATAGGCAATAAGGAGTAATTATTTTATGCTTTTAAGTACAATATTCCATTTTGTTAAAAAAATTATGGAGTGAATATTTTATGTAGTTCCATTTCCAATACTGAGAGTTCAAAGTCTTGCATAATTCTGATGTTCAGGAATAGAGAAAAACCTTAAACACTGAGTCATTTTTCAGTGATGGAATTGTCTTTGATTAATCATGAGGATATTTCATTTCTGATTATGTCCCCTTTCATCTATTTCATACATCTCTTAAATACTGAACATCTACTCCTTTGAAACCCTAATAAGAGATTTTTGTGTGTGCTGACTTTTTTTCACTTTTGCATAAAAAAGTATTATGTTTATGAGGATGTTATAACAGGCATGACAGCAAGTGAGATAAGGCCATGAGAAGCATGGTGGCCTCCTGTGACAGTCATCCTTGTCTTGAAACAAAAGCCTTATGATGCCTTTTTGAGAAACTTCAGTCAGAGGGTAAACAATTATTGAGTCACATGATCACCAAGTAAAAGAAAATATAGAAAGAGAATTACAGCTCTTGCAAGGGTCTGTTTGGATGTGAATTATGAAAATAGGTTGTGACTTCTGAATTTTTTTTATGTACATTTTTGTGTGTAGCTAATCAGTTCTTCTAAACTATAAAGTAAAAAGTGCCTGGTGCAATCAGACTTAACAAAGCTTATGGATGCAGAGAGGTAACTCAGCTCAGCGATAACTGTGTGCTGGAAAAGCCTAGCTAAATATTCAGATAAATACAGAAGTCAGGTGAACAAGCAAGCCTCTGCAGCCCCCTGAGGCACAGCTAAGCCGGCCTTGCCTGCTTCTCCGTATTCTGCAGGAATGCTAATTTTAATACCAGCCTGGATCTGTACTTAGCAAATCTCCAAGCCTTGCACACAGATTTAGAATTGTACCTGACATATCCTAAAATGATACTTTGATTTTTCACTCTCAAACCATGCAATTTCACTTTCTAAAACTTCAGCTGAGAATGAATGTGTTTAACATTTGGCTTTGCCAGGAAGAAAATGTTTCAGTGTAAAAATGGGTGTCTCCAGGAACACACAATTGATAATTCAAACTGTCTGTGAATTAAAGACCGTGGTTATGTAGCACATAGTAGGTATTCAGTTAGTTTTTTTTACATCGAATTCCATGACCTAAGTGGTCAGAATTTAGAATTTTTTGTGTCCTTTGGACAAGCCATAAATGAATTAAATGATGTCCAGAACAACCAGAGAACAGGAGAGAAATGACTTGTTTCTGAGACAAAATAGACAGTGAGGAAACTAGAGGCCCCAGGGGCTGATTCAGACACAAGAGCATGCTTCTCATCCTGCTTGGCCCCTTTGGATTGCAATGCCTCGCTATGGGGTAGCCACCTCCTTCACCCTCCCATGCCAAGAGACCACAGACAGATGGCCCCAGGAATTGATTCTAAGGACAGGCAATAAAGGGGAAAAGCACTGTATCTGAATTCTACCTCCGAATATGACTTGCTGAATGACAAAAGGAAAACTGCTTTCATTCTCCAGGCCACTAAACTGCTAAAGAAAGGTTTTGAAGCCAATGACTTGGCTAATTAATGCCTTGGTTATCTATAATGACACGAGAGGTTACTTCTTCTCCCCTAATTCTAAAACATCCCAGAAAAGAAAGTTTGCTTCCAGGTGAGCCTTTTTAAAAGCTGAAATAACAGAATTATCAAACCTGGGTTGGACAAATACCAAACTGAAATTCCTGGGGAGATGAAGGTCCAGTTATGAAACAAGGACCAGCAGCTCATTTGTCAGAGGGAGGAGCTCAAGTGTCCACAAGCACAAAAGTAACACATTATCAGTCATTCCTTATTTTGCTCAACTCCCCTTGACCTAGGTAACCACTATTTTCCATTTTTATAGATTGTCTCTCCTAAACACTGCATATAAATGGAACCATACAATATAAAGTCTTTCACTGGCTTCTTTCACTTAATATAACGTTTTCAAGATTCATTCATGTTGTAGTATATGTCCGCTCTTCAGTCTTTTTTATTCCTCCCCGAAATATGATATGGATATGTGCTATTTTATTTAACTGTTCATCAGTTGATGGACATTTGGGTTGTTTCTACATTTTAACTCTTACGAATAATGCTGCTATAAACAATTTATGCAGACACACACACACAAAGAGAAAATGAGGAAGTCTGTGCTCTAAGAACTATGGGCATTATCTCTGCCATCATTTGCTGATGCGGTGTCAGAGAGCATTCTAGATGAGTGGATGCAGAAAAAGGCCCCAGGCTCGTGGTGCCCGGTTCTAGTCGAGAGAGAGAGACAGTAAGCCAAAAATGAGTTATGTGTGGGGCAGGGATCAGTGATAGAAAGAGAAACTAAGTTGAAGAAGAGACAGTGAGCACTTGGGCTGGTTGGCACAGGTGATATTTGAGCAGAGATCTGCAAGAAATGAGTAAGCAGCCATGTGGATAACAGAAAAAAACCATTCCAGCCTGGAGAATCAGAAAGTGCAGATTAGGCCCTGGACTTGAATGTGCCTGGTGAGCTTGGGGAAATGCGAGGAAAGCAGCATGGCTCAGGAAGGTGGCAGGTCAACAAAGGGAGGAAGGTGGGCAGAGCAGGTGCCCAACTTACACAGGACAATGTGGGTGGCTCCACTGCAGATAAGGGCCATGCTTATGTTCTGAGTCAAGTGGGAAATCATTGCAAGGCTTTTAATAGACCAGTAACATGCTCTAACTTAGAGGCTTCCCTGGTGGCTCAGCAGTGAAGAATCTGGCTCTGATGCAGGAGACATGGGTTTGATCCCTGGGTTGGGAAGACCCCCTAGAAAAGGAAATGGTAACCCATGCCAGTATTCTTGCTTGGGAAATGCCATGGACAGAGGAGCCTGGCATGCTACAGTCTATGGGATCACAAGAGTTGGACATGACTTAGCAACTAAACCAACCACCACCATGTTCCAACTAAAGTTTTAGAAATATTGCCCTGAATGTTTTATAGAGGATGGATTTCAAGGAGGTAAGCATCTAAGACGAATATAGATTCAGGCAGCTATTTCAATATACCAAGGCAGAGATGATGGTGGTTTGGACTCCCACCACGGTAGTGATAGAGATGGTGAAAAGTCAGCTTGCCCATATATTCCATAGGCATAGCTAACAGGATTTGTTGATGGGTTGAAATGGCATTCCCCAGAGTAAAGTTCTCTCCATGCCTGGCTCCAGAAGATAAATGTTTGGCAAAGGGGACAGCAAGGACCAGAGTAATCCCAGAAAATGTGATCCTGCCAGCACTTGGGATCATGGAATGACCGAAATGCTGGGTTATGTGTTAAGTAACAAGGCACATCTGAAGAGCCTAATTTAGCATCCTTCAGTACACATGGGCCTCAAAGGTGGGTAAGCCACAAGGAAACTCCATGCAACACCATGAGAGCTGGCTCACTTACAATCTCTGCCCCCTGGTAGATAACCAAGTCAGAAAGAAAGCCCTCTGTCAATAGGCTTTTTAAAACAGGCCCCGCAGCCATATGATGACAAAAGCAGAGTAAGGGAAACGCAGCTTCGCCCAAGATGAGTGGGAGAAACAAGAAAATCTGATTGGGAACTCAACCCCCTGGAGTTAAAAAATCGGCAGTCTAAGGGAAATCACGAGCTTGACTGTATCCTCGGTTGCTTTGACTGTCAGTCGTATTCAGATAATTGGCAGGAGCACCACGTCAGCATAATTTTCTTTTCAGAATGTGCCAGGGTTGAAAATGCTTGTTGTAACCATATCACAATAGATTCTCAGTAAGCTTTGACTATTCCAGCCACTGATTGGGGAGTTACATATCTTTTATAATAAAACTTGGCACTGCCCATGGTGACGGATCATATAAAAGACCCCAGAGAACTTTGCATCATGGGGAGCCATGCCAAACATATACACACCTTCCTTATCATTATGCAAGCTCAATTAATTCTCATGTTTAAATATGTACTATGTAATATTTTAAAAACACTTTTGAGTCTATCAGTTAACTCTGTGAATAAATTCACACGTACACTTGTTCTTTCTTGGACAACATTTAAGCCCATGCTAAGGATTTCCTCCCTGCAAATCTCTTAATTGTTCATGTTATTTTCTTAGATCAATAAGAATGAACTGACCACACACTGTTCGTTGATCCATGCTAAAGACTTTTTGAAAAGAATTTGACATTTAGGAGATAAGACCAACAACAAAATTCAAAAGGAGATACTGGGATGCAGAAGTGAGTAAGAGCTCCTGTTCTTCACTTATTACCTGGTATGTATCTCATTATCTGGTTATTTCTTCAGTCCCTTGAATTCCATGTCTTATTCTTTCTAAACAGGTAAACTCAAAGTGGACATATGTCTCCAGACAGGTCCGTAGGCTTCCCAGTGGCACTGTAAAGAACCCTCCTGCCAACGCAGGAGACATAAGAGATGTGGGTTCAACCCCTGGCTCAGGAAGATCCCCTGGAGGAAGAAATGGCAACCCACTCCAGTATTCTTGCCTGGAGAATGCTATGGTCAGAGGATCCTGGTGGGCTACAGTCTATGGGGTCACAAAGAGTCGGACACTACTCAAACGCCGTTGTTGCTGTTGTAGGTTGGTAGGAATTGAAAGGAACCTCCTGGTGGTCCATAGCACCTGCTTTAAGGAACATGCTAGAGCTTCCATGCTTGGAAATTTCTCCTGATGCCTAGTTCAGAACCTGAAATTTTAGCAGTTATAGGTTTATCCCTTTGTGTGTGAATTGTCTCTCTGAACTTTTAAATTCCTAGTGCCCTTGGAAAGGTCAGCACACGAAATCAATATGGACAGGTTTACTGGAGTCTTGCCTCAGTGACTGAAAGCACTAGCAATGGGAGGAATGAGCAGAGACAGCTGCCACTAAAAGGTTTAACGTGAACCGGGAAGGACACACAGTGGGAAATGGGGACACATCAAAAAGATACTGCTCCATCTCCCCTACACTTGGCGCTTCACAAAACCCGAGACAGTGGAGAGCCACGCACTGGATTTACCAAGATGAAGGTAGCTGGCCACCTTGTTAAGTAATAAGAATGAAACCCCAAATGGAATGGATTGAAGTAAGAATGGGACATTCCATTCTAGTAAAATGATGCCCAGTGATCAGGAAGTAGCTGAAGACCTGGAGCTAGTCTTCACTCACTGCTATCTAAGGATGCCTAGAATCTTCCATGTAACTACCAAAATTCAGAAGGACCCAATTTCTTTGATGAAATACTATGCTTATGAAATTTACTGAAAAAGTAGGATTTAATGGAGTAAAAGGAGAGTCCAGAGAAGAAAATGTAAAAATCCATTCACAAAATTTAGCCATAAAAGATATGGAAGGCACAGGACAGTAATTTAGAAAGAAAAGAAGTCCCAGTGAAGGATATGTGTGTGTGATTCTTCCTAGTCCTGGGGAGGGGGGGAATATATATATATATATATATATAAAACATTTGCTGAATGTTTCTTGCATCCCAGGTACAGTTCTATGTTCTCCTCACATATTAACCCCCTTAAGACAAAAGCACCATATGAGGAAGGCACTATTATCCTCTTTGTACAGAAGGAAAAATGAAGCACAGAGAGGTGGTCCACTGACTTCAGGTCACAAAGAAAGTAAGTCGAAAAACAAACATTGTATCTCAGGTGGTCTGGCTTCAAAGTCTCTGCAATTAACTGTGATGATTTATTGGCTCCCNTCCTCACATATTAACCCCCTTAAGACAAAAGCACCATATGAGGAAGGCACTATTATCCTCTTTGTACAGAAGGAAAAATGAAGCACAGAGAGGTGGTCCACTGACTTCAGGTCACAAAGAAAGTAAGTCGAAAAACAAACATTGTATCTCAGGTGGTCTGGCTTCAAAGTCTCTGCAATTAACTGTGATGATTTATTGGCTCCCCCCAAAATTGTTAAGTCTCACACAGTTTTTATACTCTCTGAAAGTGAAAAATGAAAGTGTTAGTTGCATCCAACTCTTTGCAACCCCAAGGATTGTACCCTGCCAGTCTCCTCTGTTTGTGGAATTCTCCAGGCAAGAATATTTGGAATGGGGAGCCATTCCCTTCTCCAGGGAATCTTCCCAACCTAGGATTGAAGCTGGGTCTCCTGCATTCCAGGTGGATGCTTTACCATCTGAGCCACCAAGGTAGCCCTTTTATTAGCACGATTACAATACACTGTTGCTTATGCACATCCAGTGTCTATGCCTCAAGTTCTCAAGACTGTGTAATTCTTAAGGGCAAGAACTCATTCTCTTCAGTCTTCTCCAGAACTTAAACAGTGTCTGGTCTAAAACATCAATGCTGAATATTTATCTAGGATGCCAGACACTAAAGAAGAGTGTTGTTCCTTTGTGGGTTTGTTTTGCTTTGTTTTTGAAAGGCATGAAAGAGGTATAGGAAAGGAGCTAGGGAGAGAGGGAAAAAAGCAGGAGAGAGGGGAAAAAAAGAGAGGCAGGTGGGTTCTAACTATCGAGGCATCTGCCACAAAGAAAAACAGAGGGTAAAGAGCCTGTGAAGGAGCAGATATTTTACGAGAACATGAACTAGATTTTATTTTTGCTCTGCTCAATGTTTCTAAAATTCAGTCTAAGATTTAATGTAAATCTATTTGAAAGGAGTTGCTAAATTTTAACGGGAAATACTTCTTTGTGCTAAATAATCTTTACAGCCTTCTAAATTACAGCCAAGTAGCAATATCATTACAGGGCTGTTTAGCCATAGCAGCTTATGTGGAAAGTCAGGAGAAGGTGATGATGCATATCAAAATATATAATAAAGAACTTTTAAAAATCATGGGTATCTTTATTTACTCAAAATACTTTTTTATTTAGCCATTTTAATGCATTCAAGATTAAAGGGGAGAATGAAACTAACCACTGGGAACAGCAAAATGTCCGTGAAATGATAATAATAATATTGTGTACTCTCGCAGCACTCTCCAGGAGAGAAGGTCAAAGCACTTTACAACCATTAACACATTCAAGTTCACAGAAGCCAGTGGGTGTGTGGGTGGGAAGCAGTTAGAGTTCCCTTTTCAGGAAATGACAATGGAGAGGGAAGAGTTAAGTGGAAATACTCAAGGCTGGAAGTCAAAGCGTTGCACTTGGGTGCACTGGTTATCCTTGGACAGCTCACCCGGGATTCCCACTGTGCAGCAATGGAGCTTGAGAAGACCACCTGCAGCCCCTCGCTGCAGCCTTCCCCTACCTTACCCCTCAGGGACCCTTCATCTCACATAACATCCAGAGAAAATGTGTGTACACTGAAAAATCCTAGAGAGGAGGATATCTGATCTAGCTCAGTGCCTCACTCGTTGTATACCCCACTCTCACCCCCAAGAGGGGCTTATACAGCCTCTGCCTGGATGCATGTGTGTGTGCGTTATGTTGCTTCAGTCATGTCTGACTCTTTGCAACTCTAAGGACTATAGCCCACCAGGCTCCTCTGTCCGTGGTAGTCTCCAGGCAAAGATACTGGAGTAGGTTGCCATGCTCTCCTCCAGGGGATCTTCCCGACCCAGGGATCGAACCTGTCTTTCTTATGTCTCCTGCATTGGCAAGCAAGTTGTTTACCACTAGCCCCACCTGAACACCTGGGCTCATAAGAAGCTGACACTCCTGTGGCAGTTTCTTCCAAAGTTGACCTGCTGTAAACAGAAGAATGAGGGCGGAGACTCTATTAAGGACTTGTTGACTGAGGGAGAATTGGGTAGAACTCAGGAACCAAGGCAACTTTCCTAATTCATGAGTTCTCTTCAACTCTCCAGTGCTAAATAGACTTATCCAGAGAAGCGTCATTCATGTAACTGCTGCCAAATTATTCTCTGCCTTTCAGGTTGCTTTTCAGGAGAAAGACAGGGAGGACTGGGAATAAGATCATGCTTATGACATCGGTTCCAGGAAGAACCACTGCGGGCAGCTCAATATTCTCTGTGGTTTGAATGCTCCTAATTCTATAAGGAGCCCTTCCTCAACTCTGCCCCTGTCTATGAGCTTTGGAAACTCTGTAGCAGGCTTCTAGTTCTTTACATATGCAATACCAACAGGATCTTCATAACAAAGTCAGACAACTAAAATCTTTTGAGTGACAGAGATACGCCAAGCTCTGAGGAAGTACTCAGTTTCAAATTAATAGACCCATTTAAATGGAATTGCATTTAGAATCACTCCAAGTTTTTAGAGATGGGGGTATTCAGCCTGAAATCCAGGATACCTTTGGACATCAAGGTCCACTCCTTTGTACAGTTACTAGAGAGCAAAGGTCTGTTCCCTGGTTCACTTGAGACTCATTATGTACGATGTATTGAGACAGAAATGGTCAGGAGTCCAGCAGTATATAATGCATGATCTCTTGGAGATGATGATGGTGCTGAGAGATGAAAATATCACACCAAGAATGAGATCATCTAACCTTGTATAGGAAACGTCACAAGGTAGGTGTGTGCAAGGAGCACTCAAGGACAATGCTGATGGTCAGGCCTGCAAAAGCTCAGAAGAGGGAAGGATTCCTGGAGGAGGGGATTAGGCTGATTCTTGAAACATGGGTAGCAGGTACAGTCGTGGAAAAGAAAGAAGCTGTGTGTCTCTGTTTTATGATGTATCCTCATCACCAGGAGCAGAACATTTCCTTAATGAGTGAGTGAGTCAGTGAGAAAGTGAGTGTGTGAGTAAAGACATCCCAGGGGGAGAGTCTGTCAAGGATAAAGTGAAAACTGGAAGATTCGCTCACTCTTCAGAGAGAAGACTAGTTATCTCTAAGTCTGTAATATATCAAATGGTACTCGTATCAGCAGTGCTGAGAGGGAATAAGGGAACACAAAGAGTCTAAAATATGGCACCATGATCTATCTCTACCTAAAAGTAGATCGGCAGGCAGTAATCACTAAATAAATGTTAGCTGACTTGAATGAGCTACCACTCTGGAAAATCAGCCACTTTAAATTTAGCCCTGCGAGGCCACTGTGAGGGGCTGTGGACTCCTCTGCAAGGCCCCCAGGATCCCAACGGAGTGAGAATACATCAGTCTGAATCAGGGCCCAACTCTGAACAGCTGGAAATGCCAGGCTTCAAGTCTAGACTTCACCCTTGCTGTCAGTCCCATCCCCACCTCACACTAGAAGAGCCAATCCTCGGGGGCACCTCACTGCTGGAGGTGAGAAGCCATTTTTACGAGGCCAGAGATAGGGGTGTTTACCATTGTCTAAGTGGATCATGATGGAAAAAACTGATATATGGCAAGTCTAAACAGATTCCCTTCTGATTATGTGAAAGGAGGCCTCAGCATAAAGACTGACTTCTGATATAGAAAAATATTCTCCAATTAATCTCTCATATCCCATAATATCATCTCTCCTAATCTCAGCCTATATCAAGACCTAGGAGGTGATGATTTTGGAAATAATATCTATTTGCTTGCTTATTTATTTTTAAATAATCATTTCACTTCTTTTTTAAAGTGATGTGTAGTTTCTGTATAGCAAAATGCAAAGTCTTAATTGCTGATACACGCAACAGCATGCATAAACAAAGAAATCACGTTGAGCAAAAGAAGTCAGGACAACAGAGGACTTAGTGTATGAGCACTTTTATGAAGTTCAATAAGCAAAAAAACGATTTATAGTGATACCTGTTTTTAATTGAGGTTATCTATATTGTCACCCTGCTTATTTAACTTATATGCAGAGTACATCATGAGAAACGCTGGACTGGAAGAAACACAAGCTGGAATCAGGATTACTGGGAGAAATACCAATAACCTCAGATATGCAGATAACGCCACCCTTATGGCAGAAAGGGAAAAGGAACGAAAAAGCCTCTTGATGAAAGTGAAAGAGGAGGGTGAAAAAGTTAGCTTAAAGCTCAACATTCAGAAAACGAAGATCATGGCATCTGGTACCATCACTTCATGGGAAATAGATGGGGAAACAGTGGAAACAGTGTCAGACTTTATTTTGAGGGGCTCCAAAATCACTGCAGATAGTGACTGCAGCCATGAAATTAAAAGACGCTTACTCCTTGGAAGAAAAGTTATGACCAACTTAGATAGCATATTCCAAAGCAGAGACATTACTTTGCCGACTAAGTTCTGTCTAGTCAAGGCTATGGTTTTTTCTATGGTCATGTATGGATGTGAGAGCTGGACTAAGAAGAAGGCTGAGCGCCGAGGAATTGATGCGTTTGAACTGTGGTGTTGGAGAAGACTCTTAAGAGTCCCTTGGACTGCAAGGAGATCCAACCAGTCCATTCTGAAGGAGATCAACCCTGGGATTTCTTTGGAAGGAATGATGCTAAAGCTGAAACTCCAGTACTTTGGCCACCTCATGAGAAGAGTTGACTCATTGGAAAAGACTCTAATGCTGGGAGGGACTGGGGGCAGGAGGAGAAGGGGATGACAAAGGATGAGATGGCTGGATGGCATCACTGACTCGGTGGACGTGAGTCTGAGTGAAATCCGGGAGATGCTGATGGACAGGGAGGTCTGCGATTCATGGGGGTCGCAAAGAGTTGGACATGACTGAGCGACTGAACTTAACTGAACTGAAACTTTCTTCTTCTTGAAGATACCAGTGACTGGTTATTTCATTTAATTTCCATTAAAATTGTTTCTTCCTTTAATGAATATTTGACATGACCTCGGAGATTGCTCCATAAGGTTATATAGTAGAAGATACATTGTATTCAGGGATGATATTCAGTTTCTTCTACCCTTTTTCTGTGTCAAAACCACAAAATCAAGGATTTTCTAACAGGATGAGTCCATTATCATGTCCTGTCTAAAGGTTACATTTCCCAGATTGAAATGTTAAGATTAAACAGAAGGTCACAGTGGCAAAGCCTTCACCAAAATCCACATCTCCCAACTCACAATTCACATTATCTCAGGAAAAGACAAAGAAAGTCTCTCCCTATACAATTGTATGTGTACACACAAGTTTCAGCTGATTTCAAACTTTAGTCAGTATCTGCTCTCCCTCAGAAGAGTTTAGCAAGGTGAAGAGTTCAGAAAGGTATAAGAAATATCTATTTTCTTTATCTGGATTTACTTAGAATCCCCCAACATAATCTAAAGGGATTTTAAAATGTGTGGCTTAAGAACACTGAAGCAGGTAGACTCAAAATCAAACTCTCATTTAATTTGGGTATTCCTGCTTAGAGTGATTTGTGTCTCCTGTAACTCAGGTTTAAAGCCAAATAAAATGGGAAAGATATTTATCCAGAGTGCAAAGCCAATTTGATAGCTATGGCATGGGAAGTTATTGACACCATAGTAAAACTCCAGCTAGCACATTCATTTTTTAAAGATTTTATTTCAAATAAAGCATAAACCTTCCACTTACTTGGCCGGATAGACCATCCTCCTAAGTAATGCAGCTCCCACCTCCACCATAAAGCTGCTTCTCCACCCCTAACTGTGTCTCTGGTTGATGAATACTTGTCGCGTGCATCATGTATCCTGTTTTTTAACAGTCCTCACACTGTCACGTGTCAGCAGGAACATCTTAGGTATTTCTATAACTTTGCAAGTCTTATCTCACTCTGAACTATTTAAGAGCAGGAAACATCTTATCCTTCTAAGCCTCAGTTTCCACATCCATAAAATGGACATAATAGCAGTATCTTAGGGTAGTGGTAGGGATTATATGTTTGGATAGCTTAAAACCTGCTAGAGTGCNAGCAGGAACATCTTAGGTATTTCTATAACTTTGCAAGTCTTATCTCACTCTGAACTATTTAAGAGCAGGAAACATCTTATCCTTCTAAGCCTCAGTTTCCACATCCATAAAATGGACATAATAGCAGTATCTTAGGGTAGTGGTAGGGATTATATGTTTGGATAGCTTAAAACCTGCTAGAGTGCCTGCTGCTGCTGCTAAGTCGCTTCAGTCGTGTCCAACTCTGTGCGACCCCATAGACAGCAGCCTACCAGGCTCCCCCGTCCCTGGGATTCTCCAGGCAAGAACACTGGAGTGGGTTGCCATTTCCTTCTCCAATGCAGGAAAGTGAAAAGTGAAAGTGAAGGTGCTCAGTCATGTCCGACTCTTAGTGACCTCATGGACTGCAGCCTACCAGGCTCCTCCATCCTGGAATATACTCTATTTCAGTGAATGCATGAGTCTGAGTAAGCTCCGGGAGTTGGTGATGGACAGGGAAGCCTGGCGTACTGCAGTCCATGGGGTTGCAAAGAGTCAGAGACGACTGAGAGACTGAACTGAACTGAATACCCGCTACAGTGCTCAGAATATACTCTATTTCAGTGAATGGCAGCTGGTATCATCAGCAGCAGCAACAACATGAGCACGGGTCTCAATACATTCTTAAAAGCACATAGTGTATAAAGAAGATCTATACCTATAGAAGAAGTATAGAATGCTAATGCTGCAGAGACATCTGACCTAATGCAACTGCCCAGATATAGCATGGCCCCAAGAGGTCACCTAGCCCCTGGCTCAACACTTGAAGTGATGAGCAGCTCATCATTCTCAAAGCAGCCCCTTCCGAAGGTGATGCTCTCGAACCAGAAGCAGGCCCTCCCTGTGCTGACATTTGCATCTTTGAGTTTGGGAAACATTTCTTGCATGAATCAGTAGTTTCTCTTGTTAAACTCTACAGAGGAGACTGATGTTGAAAGCTGCCCGGCTCCGAGAGTCTGATGGACTCTTGATGCCAAATAAACATTGCATTAAGTTAGCAAGGCCACTGTTTACTCCTGGTCTTCGTTCAAGTGGCCATTTCCTGTTTTGTTTCATTGAACAGAATATTTTCCCAGGTCCTGCTTGCCACAAATTCTGCCCCTTTGTCTCTGAGCCTGGGTTAATAGTCTGAAAATCTGTTAGAGGGCCAGAAATTCTGGTTTCTCTGGCCTCTGAAACCACAAAAAATCCAAACTATTAGTGTGCTCTGAAGTAGACCCTGTTGTCACAGAGAAAAGAGTGACACCACTTTCCAAGTGGGATACAGATGGGAGCTATTTTTTATATAGTTATCTACATAGATTGTACTGATTCATTTTGTTTGCAATAAAACTGAAATACTACTAATAATTACTTTTATCACAACTCTTATCTTCTTTGGCTCATGGCTTAGTGAATATATAGATTTATTTCAAAAATCAATATTTAATAAAGTTATCAGCGTCTGGGTCCTGAATTGAAGCCTCTCCTTCCAAATACACACACACACACACACACATACACACTCATACACTCTCCCACCTTTTCTTTTGAGAAGCTGAAGATATTGCTGCTTTCTGCTGGCTAGTCTCAACTTTCCATTTTAAAAAGCAGTGCCTCCCTAAAGTAGCTAGATCCCCAAGTGCTAAGTGTTTTATTGTTCTAAACCATTTTAGCTACTTTATATTCCTGCAGCAAGGTCAGCAAGGTGTCTTGCTTTGGCACAAAAGTATCACGGTGGCTCATTGGCATCATGCACTGATATACACTGTACATCATTTCTGCTGGGCCTCCTGTCCTCCACGTGGGTCACAAAGCAAAGGTCAGAAATACCACCCATTTGAGAGCCAGTGCTATTTCTTCCACCATTAGTTTCTATTTCCCACTTACACCAGGAATTACAAAAAAAAAAAAAAATCCCAACTCCCTTCAAGAAGAAATGTGTAAAGAAACAGGATAAACCACACCACATTAGATCATATTTAACAATCTGCTCCATGAAGCCACTGTGCTGTGCTGGCCCTGCCTTGCTTCCCATAAACACTGCAGGCAAAGGCACCAAAGGCGTATCGCACAGCAGAGGCGACTGTGAAGTGCCGTCAAGTTCCCAGCGAGGATGCAGAGTCCCCAAATCACTCAACAGGTTTCCAAAATCATCATAGATTCCCAAGTTACACCTATGCCATTCATCACACAGCTGGCACTCCAGGCAAATGGCAACAATGATGAAAATAACGTTAGTAATGATAATGATGATAACAAATGTGCTTTTGTGCACCTTACTATACACTCTTTACAGAACTAAGCATCAGATAGACAATTGAGAAAAATAAGTCATTTATATTTACAAACATTTATATTTATCACTTCCATTCTCTTGTTCTTTCCTGGAGATCTGAGTTTCGATCAGGTCCCCTAGCCCATGATGATGATGAGCTTCCTTTATGATTTCTTGCCATGTATATCCACTATGGTAGATCCCATTATTTCTCTTTTATCTGAAAATGTCTTTATTTTCACCATCATTCTTGAAGGATATTTTCACTGGAAACAGAATTCTAGCTGGACACAGTTTACTTTCTTGCAGTACTGGTCTTTGGCCTGCACAGTTTCTTATGAGAAATCAGTCACCATTTGGATCACTGGCTCCTCCCTTTTTTGTGTAATGCCATTTTTCTCCAGTTGCTTTAATATGTTTTTCCTTAGTCTTCATTAGTTGAGTTTGCTATCCCTGAGTGTGATTTTCTTAAAGTTATATTTCTTTGCTGAGCTTCTTGAATCTTTAAATTTATGGCAATTATTTCTTCAAATAAACTTTAAGTCCCATTGTCCCACCTGTCCATATGTTAGATAATTGACTTACGTTAGACAATGTGTAGAGAAGGCAATGGCACCCACTCCAGTACTCCTGCCTGGAAAATCCCATGGGCGGAGGAGCCTGGTGGGCTGCAGTCCGTGGGGTCGCAGAAGAGTCAGACACAACTGAGCGACTTCCCTTTCACTTTTCACTTGCGTGTGTTGGAGAAGGAAATGGCAACCCACTCCAGTACTCTTGCCCGGAGAATCCCAGGGACAGCGGTGCCTGGTGGGCTGCTGTCTATGGGGTCACAGAGAGTCAGACAGGACTGAAGTGACTTAGCAGCAGCAGCAGCAGACAATGTGTAACTGTCCCACAGATCCCTGAGGTTTTGTCAACTTTTTCTCAATATTTTCTTCATATTGTTCATATCAGATAATTATTGATTCTCTATTTTCATGTTCACTGCCTCTGTCTTTTGTCACTTCCATTCTGCTGTTAAATACATTCAATGAACATTTTAATCCCAGGTATTCTATTGAAAGTTCTAAAATTTGATTTTCTTACAGTTTCTCTTTCTCTGATTAAATATATTACCTTTTCATTCATTATAAACATTTTGCCTTGAATCACTGGGCATAGTTGTAAAATCTGTTTTAAAAATTTTATCTGCTAATTTCATCATCTCTGTTGTTTTTTCTTGAGAATGAGTCATATTCTTTTCTGATTATTTGTAACTTGTGTAATGTAAGCATGTATCCTGGACATTGTGGGAGCAATGTTATAAAGTACCTGGATTCTGCTATATTCATGTAAAGTGTATACTGTCATTAACTCCTAGCAGAGTTTAAATGGCCTCCCATCACCAATTTTGTCCCTTAGGTTGCATCTAAAATATTGATTCAGTTACTTTGTTCTTGGCCTATATTAAATCTATTCTGCATATGCAAGTTTTAGGGATGAGGCAGATTTTTGAGCGGAGTTTATACATGCTATTTAGAATTGCCCTTCTCTGGACACTGGCTGTCTGGGATCCTCCCTCTTATTTCCCAATGGCTATCATTGCCCACAGTTTGTCTTCTGGGGGCCAGAAAGACATAGGTTTTGTATTAGAGTTTTAGTCACTCCGTGTAGCAGCAACTACACGTGACCTGGCTCAGTTTAAAGGTTGTAAAAGCAGATAACTCACTCTGTGCTTTTTCCTTCTTCCAAATGTCAACTCTCCTCTAAAATACTCCTGTTCTTGTTCACATTCCAGGGTCTTTGAGTAAGTGTTGTTTACATTTTAACCAGAGTTATACTTGTTTACTGCAAGAGGGTTCGCTGATAGAACTTCCTGATCCATACTGTTCCACAAGGCTGTTTTGTTAGATTGGACAGTTTCTGAGGGCCAGTTGTTTGACATGAAGGTTTATTTGACTCTTGAATACACTGTACTGCATATATTAAAAGATTGGGTGGATGTATAGAAAGCATAAGTGCATAACCTGTAGAATATTGCCATGGTAGTTGCTGATATCCTTAGAGTTGATTAATTCAACTAGAAGATACTGAATGCCTACAATGAGTGCTTCAGTCTGTTAGACGCTAGACAAACAGTTATGAACAAAATAACACAATTCTTCCCTTATGGACAGAGAAGTCAATGGCATCCCACTCCAGTATTCTTGCCTAGAAAATCCCATGGATGGAGGAGCCTGGTAGGCTGCAATCCATGGGGTTGCTGAGTCGGACACGACTGAGTGACTTCACTTTCACTTTTTACTTTCATGCATTGGAGGAGGAAATGGCAACCCACTCCAGTGTTCTTGCCTGGAGAATCCCAGGGACAGAGGAGCCTGGTGGGCTGCCATCTATGGGGTCACACAGAATCGGACATAACTGAAGCGACTTAGCAGCAGCAGCAGCTACCCTTATGGAGTTTGCATTCTAGCAAGGGTAGAATCATCAACTTAAAAATTACCAAGATATTATAGTACAAAAAAATGTAACGAGTCCTAAAGTAAAAATGTAAACTGTCATTCAGTATATCTTGAGGTTGATTAGGAAAAGACTTTGGGACCATGCTGTAGAATTAATGAAAATTTACTGTGCAAAGATTTTTAATAAGAGCATGTTAGAAAGAAGAAAGATCAGGTACAAAGGGATTGGTTTAGGAGAAAGCCTGGAGTGCTTGAAGACTGGAAAATAATCAGGCTAAAATTGCTGTAGCAAAGACACAGGATGTGAATGGAATTGTCAAAACCAATCATGCAAGACCCACAGTAAAGCTACTGTTGTCTATATTATGAACAATGGGAAACATGAAAGATTTCACCAAGAAAGCAATATTGTTAGGCTTGGTTTTGTTTTTCTTTCCCTGAAAGAACACTCTGGCTATAGTGGAAAATGCACCAGAATTTGTGTCTGTATACAGAATAAGTGTTATTTAGTGACCTCACAGAAAACATATTGGTGTCTTAAAGCAAGGTGGTGGAAGTAAGCCAAAAGGAAAGAGAGGGACACAAAAGAATTTTAGTAGTTCAAATCTTCCAGATGGCGTATATCTAAAGGTAGAAAGAAAGTCAAGAACCAAGAAAGTACTAGATTTCTCCTTCCTGTAATTGGATATATGTTTGTGTCACTCACTGAAACATAGCTCGATTCAGGGGAAAGAAGATAAATTTAGTCTTGAACATGAGTCTGAGATACCTTCAGGATATCTGATAGAAGATGCCACATCAGCAAGCAGATATATGGGTTCAAAGCCTAGAGGTTAAAATTTGGAAGCATGAATAACACCTAAATCATAAAAACGAATGAGATTATTTAGGAAGATAGTTTAGATGGTTGAGAAATGGAGGCCACGTTGTGGGCAAATGTTTGCAACTTAAGCCAGGCAGCTACAGGGAGGCCTATGTAGCAAAGAAGGGAGACAGAAGGAAAGTTGGTGTGTGACATCATGGAAGATAAGAGCAAATAAATAAATAAAATAAAAGGGGACCTGTTAATAGAACCAAGTATTTATGAGATAGTAGGTTAAGGACTAAAACATTCTCATTGAATTTAATATCATGTAAGTCAATGGTCACCTAGGCAAAATATTTTCTACAAAGAGAGACAAGGGTGGGAGCCAGATTAGAGTGAGCTAAGAACTGAATGAAGTTGACAGTATATGAAAGGTGAAGGTTAACAATACTTTAGAGGATTAAAAATGAGAGATAAAAAGTAATGTCTGAAAAGTTAAGTGCCATTTGAGAGATGCTATAATATCCTTTATATATATATTATATTTTTATAATATATAAAAATAATTACTGTTCTTTTTTTATTAAAGACAGGGGACACTTCAGTGTTTCAATGGTGATGGGAAAGAGTAGAGTGGGCAGGGATGAAGATGAAAGAAAGAGCAATGTTATATGGGAATGGGAATACAGCCACAAGTGGAGCTGGGTCTTACATGAGGAAGGCTATGGGATATTCCTGATGGTCCAGCGGCTAAGACTCCAGGCTCCCAATGTAGGGGGCCCAGGTTTGCTCCCTGGTCAGGGAACTAGATCCCACATGCCACAATTATGCATTCATGTGCCACAACAGAGACCGAAGATCCCACGTGTCCACAGCTAAGACCCGGTTTAGCCGAATAAATAAATAAAAATATTCAAAAAGAGGAAGGCTCCTTTAAAGCTATGACTGGAGGAAAACAAGAATCGAAGGCAGAATCACTGCAAGTTTACATGTGTGTACAGGGTAGCTAGCAACACGTAAGGGATATATCACCTGTGTTATCTCCATTTTCTTTGTGGAGTAAGAAGCAAATTCATTCATTGAGACTGAGGGGAAGAGGAGGTGAAACTAGGTTTGGAAGGAGTCAAAATGGTTTAAAATATGAGTATAGAGAACAGGAAATGTTTAAAATGTAGTAGAATTGCTGTAAGTAAAGAAGGCCAATTTAGGATTTCAGATCACAAATGTATAGGGGACCCAATCTATCTGTTGAATGATTTTCCTGCAGGAATGTGCAATTGCTAGTGTAGACAGCAGGCAATCTGGATGTTGGTATCACCTATTTCCCAGATGGTTTAACCTGAAGTCTGCCCAACTAGGTAAACCCATATACACCATGTCTTTCCCATATTTTTATCATTATCTACAAGAAAGAGAACTAATGTTAACTGTATAGGGCTTCCCTGGTGGCTCAGACAGTAAGGAATCTGCCTGCAATACAGGAGATCCAGGTTTGGTCCCTGGATCAGGTAGATGCCCTGGAGAAGGAAATGCCAACCCACTCCAGTATTCTTGCCTGGGAAATTTCATGGACAGAGGAGCCTGGTGGGCTATAGTCCATGGGATTACAAAGACTTGGACACATGACTGAGAATGTAGTATCTTACATTCATTCAAGAATCTTCAAACTTCTGTCTCTAGAGCCTGCACTAGAGTTTTAGGAAATATATGTACCCTCTTCCATTGTGTTCAGTGCATATCTACATATTTTCCATCATAAGACTATGGGGTTGCAAAGGGTATAATTCCAGTGTATTAGTGTTCTGGATGTACTTTAAACATGTGCTATTTGTCACAACTTTGGAGCTGAAAATGTACTTCAACATTCAGACATAGCTGTTTTTATTCTGATTTGCTTTACTGTACTTTAATGTTGTGCTTCCCTCATAGCTCATTTATAAATTAAATGTCTGTGGCAACCTTGTGTTGGGCAAGCCTATCAGTGTCATTTTTCTTCTCTGTCACATTTTGGTTATTCTTGCAATATTTATACATTTTTCATTATTATTATATTTGTTATGGAGAACTGTTATCAGGGATCTCTGATGTTACTATCTTATTTGTTTGGGGACACCATGAACTGCACCTATATAAAACAGCAAACAATAAATATGTGTTCTGTATGTTTCTGCTCCATGAAAAAGTCATTCCACCATCCCTCTCCCTTTCTTCAGGCCTCCCTATTCCTTGAGACAGAAATATATTGAAATTAGACCAATTAACAACCTACAGTGACCTTTAAGGGTTCAAGTGAAAGGAAGAGTCACATGTCTCTTCCTTTAAATCAAAAGCTAGAAATGATTAAGCTTAGTAAGGAAGGGATGTCAAATTCCAAGATAAGCCAGAAGCTAGGCCTCTTGCACCAGTTAGCCAAGTTGTAAATGCAAAGGAAAAGTTCTTGAAGGAAATTAAAAGTGTTCCTCCAGGGAACACATGAATGATAAGAAAGTGAAACAGCCTTATTACTGAGAGGATTTTGGTGATCTGGATAGAACACAAAACCAGCCACAACACTCTCTGAAGCCAAAGGCTAATTAAGAGCAAGGCCCTCACTATCATCAGTTCTATGAAGGCTGAGAGAGATGAGGAAGCTGCAGAAGGGAAGTTTGAAGCCATCAGAGGTTGGCTCCTGAGGTCTAAGGAAGAAAGCATTTCCATAAAATAAAAATGCAGGGTGAAGCTGCAAGTGCTGATGCAGAAGCTACAGCAAGTTATCCAGAATATCTAGCTAAAATAATTAACGAAGTTGGCTTCACTAAAGAACCAATTTTCAGTGAAGACAAAACAGCCTTATTGTGGAAGAAAATACGATCATAGCTAGAGAGGAGAAGTCAATGCCTGGGAACAAGGCTTTAAAGCACAGGCTGATTATCTTGTTAGGAGCTAGTAGAGCAGCTGAAGCCATCGCACTTTCATCATTCTGAAAATCTTAGGGACATTAAGAATCTGTCAGTGCTCTATACATGAAATAATGAGGCCTGAATGACAGCATATCTGTTTACAATATGGTTTGTTGAATAGTTTAAGCCCACTGTTAGGACCTACTGATCAGAAAGAAAGATTTCTTTCAAGATGTTATTGCTCACCGACAAAGCACTTAGTCATCTAAGAGCACTGATGAAGATGGACAAGGAGATTTATGTTGTTTTCCTGCCTGCTAACACTACATCCTTTTGCAGCCCATGAATCAGGAGTAATTTCAATCTTCAAGTCGCGTTCTTTAAGAAACACATTTTGTAAGGTTATAGCTGCAATAGAGAGTGAGTTTACTTTTGAACCTGAGCAAAGTAAGTTGAGAACCTTCTGGAAAAGAGCAATTAGCCCATATCATTCAAAACACTTAGGATTCATGATATAAGAGGTAAAAATGTCAACATTAACGAGAATTTGGAAGAAGTTGATTCTAGCTCTCATGGATGACTTTGAGGGGCTCAAGACTTCAGTGGAGGAAGTAATTCAAATGTGGTGGTAATAGCATGAGAATTAGAATTAAAATTGGAGGCTTGGGATTTCCTGGTTGTCCAGCAGTTGGAACTTCTCCTTCCAATGCAGGGGGTGTGGGCTTGATCTCTGGTCAGGGAGCTAAGATCCTACAGGCCTTGCAGTCAAAAAACCAAAACATAAAACAGAACAATATTGTAAGTTCAGTTCAGTCACTCAGTCATGTCTGATTCTTTGCGATCCCATGAATCGCAGCAAGCCAGGCCCCCCTGTCCATCACCAACACCTAGAGTCCACCCAAACCCATGTCCATTGTATCAGTGATGCCATCCAACCATCTCATCCTCTGTTATCCCCTTCTCCTCCTGCCCTCAATCTTTCCCAGCATCAGGGTCTTTTCAAATGAGCCAGCTCTCCGCATCAGCTGGCCAAAGTATTGGAGTTTCAGCTTCAACATCAGTCCCTCCAATGCACACCCAGGACTGATCTCCTTCAGGATGGACTGGCTGGATCTCCTTGCAGTCCAAGGGACTCTCAAGAGTCTTCTCCAACACCACACTTCAAAAGCATCAATTCTGTGCTCAGCTTTCTTTATAGTACAACTATCACATCCGTACATGACCATAGGGAAGACCATAGCCTTGACTAGATGGACCTTTGTTGGCAAAGTAATGTCTCTACTTTTTAACATGCTGTCATTGTAAAAATTTCAACAAAGATTTTTTAAATGGTTCATATTAATACTAAAATCTTTTTAAGTGAAAGCTAAAAATGTGACCAAATTGTTGCAATTTTCTGATAAAACTTGAATGGATGAGGAGTTGCTTCTTATGGATGAGCCAAGAAAGTTTCTTGAGGTGGAATCTATTTATGGTGAAGATGCTATGAAGATTGTTAAAATGACAAAGGATTTAGAATATTACATAAAATTAGTTGAAAAAGCAGTGGAAAGGGTTGAAAGGAATTACTTCAATTTTGAAAGAAGTTCTACTGTGGGTAGAAGGCTATCAAAAAATACTGCATGCTACAGAGATATAGCTTGTGAAAGGAAGAGTCAGTCAATGAGGCAAACTTCATTGCTGTCTTAAAGAAATTGGCAGGGGCCTCGCTGATGGCTCAGTGGTAAAGGATTTGCCTGCCAATTCAGGAGACAGGTTTGATCCAATCTGTAATCCAGGAAGACCCCACATGGAACGGAGTGACTAAGCCTGTGTACCACAACTATTGAGCTTGTGCTCTAGAGGCATGCTCTGCAGCAGGGAAGCCACCGCAGTGAGAAGCCCATACACCACAACCAGAGAGTGGCCTTCACTCACCTGAACTAGAGATAAGCCCAGACAGCAAAAATGAGCTAGTGCAGCCAAAAGTAAATAATAAATTAATTAAACATATATTTTTTAATTAACAGGAATTACCTGGCAGTCCAGTGGTTAAAGACTCTGAGCTTTCACTGCCAGCATTCAGGTTTAATCCCTTGTTGTGGAACTGCTGGAAGCCAGCGTGAGGAATCACACCTGTGACAAGGTCACACGGCAGGAGATTTGATGGGCAAGGATGAGTCAAATCTCAGGTTTTCCCCCTGGCANCATGTCTACTTACTTATCCCAGCTGCTAAGATCCGTAAGAGAGAGAGCCCAGGGCGGGGCACTCTCTGATATTCAAACAGACGCTGGTGGCCCAACATAGATGGTGCAAGCTCCTTGTCTGGAACTTTATTGGCTTTCCACATAAATCAAGTTATTCAGCCTCTTTTCTCCATCTAAAAATTTCTTACTACACTATTTCTTCCTAATCTAATCTTATATTAATAAATAAATAAGTTTTTCTGCGCCAACGCCATCCTCGCTTCGAATTCCCTGGATCCTGCTGAAAGCCTCGTGACAAGGCTAAACACAAAAACTGCCACAATCACCCCAACCTTCAGCAACCATCACCCTCATCAGTCAGCAGCCATTAACATCAAGACAAGACCCTTCACCAACAAAAAGATCTCAACTAGCAGACTTAGACAATGGGTAATGATCTTTAGTAAAAGAAAAAAAGTTTAGAAAATTTAACTAACTACACTGCTTATATAGACATAGTGTTATTNCAACCTTCAGCAACCATCACCCTCATCAGTCAGCAGCCATTAACATCAAGACAAGACCCTTCACCAACAAAAAGATCTCAACTAGCAGACTTAGACAATGGGTAATGATCTTTAGTAAAAGAAAAAAAGTTTAGAAAATTTAACTAACTACACTGCTTATATAGACATAGTGTTATTGCACCAGAGAAGGCAATGGCACCCCACTCCAGTACTCTTGCCTGGAAAATCCCATGGATGGAGGAGCCTGGAAGGCTGCAGTCCATGGGGTTGCTGAGGGTCGGATATGACTGAGCGACTTCACTTTCACTTTTCACTTTCATGCATTGGAGAAGGAAATGGCACCCCACTCCAGTGTTCTTGCCTGGAGAATCCCAGGGATGGGGGAGCCTGGTAGGCTGCCATCTATGGGGTCACACAGAGTTGGACACGACTGAAGCGACTTAGCAGCAGCAACAGCAGCAGCAAGTGCTATTGCACACTTAAAGGACTACAGAATAGTATAAAAAAATTTTATATTCAGTGAGAAATCAAGAAATTTGTGTGACCCTCTTTATTGCAATATTTGCTTTATTACAGTGGTCTAGAACTGAACCAATAATGTCTTTGAGATGTGTGTGTGTATACATATGTTTATAGTACATAATGCATGCATGCTTAGTCATGCCCAGCTCTTTGCAATCCAAGAGACTGTAGCCCACCAGGCTCCTCTGTCCATAGGATTCTGTAGGAAAGAATACTGGAATTGATTGCCATTTCCTTCTCCAGAGGATCTTCCCAACCCAGAGATGGAACTCATATCTCATGTGTCTCCTACAATGGCAGGTGGATTCTTTACCACTGAGTTACATGAGATATACACAGATACACACAAACACACATACACACATATACATAGATACACACACATATATATGCACACAGATACGCACAGATATGTATCCATATGTGTGTATATACACAAACACATATACATATGATATACATAGCTTCCACTTGAGCTAATTGGCAAAATAAAGTTTTGCATTAACTCAATCAAATAAGAATTGCTATACTTTTTGTCAAAAACAAAGACTGATTTCAACTCAGAGTTCAAATAAACTTGTTAATAAATAATTTAATGCCTAGCATCTATCTTCCAAGTTTTAATTCAAATATATATATTGACAGCTAGAAGAAGCATAAAGCATTGCCGAGGGCTTGTCACCTGGCTACAGCAGGGCCTCACAATTCTTGCTTTGCTCTCTCAGGACTTCTCTCTGAAGTAAGATCTTTCCCTTTGGCCCCTTGTTTGTGGCTCAGAAGTTTTTACCTCCCAGGGCAACAAACCAGAGTAAGAATCACTATAGGTAGAAAATGGAGTTTTCTTTATAAAGTGGAAACAGGGAAATTGATACTGGGAAAATGGGAAAGAAGGATGGTAGTGCAAAGAACTTTCTAGAGCATCAATTTTAAGAAAAAGGATAAATGAATCTGAAAACTGATTTGCTTCAAGTATACACTCCCACAGAGCTCTGGCCAGTTTGTGCATGTGACCAAGTAAATGCTGATTCCAGGTGGAAGAATACCACTTGACATCACCTTTCCCCAGTGTGTGGAAAAGCAATCCATATTCCAACAGTTGTTTAAGCTGTTTAGTTCATGGAGACTTACAAAGTCCAGAAACCTCAATATTGGAAACTAGGAAAACATCTCCACAAAGTCTCAGTCTTCCATTTGCAGATAAGAAAACTGAGTCCCAGGGAGTTGAAATAGTGACCTTAATTGTCAAAATGGTTCTTTTAGAACAATTTTAAATAAGGTTGAAAGTCTAAGTAAAGGTCTAAAAATACTCATGAATAAAACTCCCTATCCATCCATTCCAGACACAACTAAGCCTCTTTTTGCTCCAAGAAATATGTACAAGAGAGATAGAGTAATAATTTAGAAATATATCCTATCCTTAAGGAACTACGAAAAGATAGAACCTGTACACAAGGAGTATAATTCAAGAAAGTACATAAAAACAGAAATGTGAATACAGAAACAGTGCCTGATGGCTTCAGAGAAGCTTATGAGGATCTGGCTTTAAACTTTTGTAGAACACCCAGCTGTGAATTGATCTCCAGGACCACCACACTGCTGGCTAAACACAGAATAGGAGAGGAATCTCTTTCCAGTATTCCCCAGTCTCTCTCTCTCTCTTGTGTGTGTGTGTGTGTGTGTGTGTGTGTGTGTGTGTGTGTGTGAAGTTGCTTCATTTGTGTCTGACTTTTTGTGACTCAATGGACTGTAACTTGCCAGGCTCCTCTGCCCATGGGATTCTGCAAGCAATAATACTGGAGTGTGTTGACATTTCCCTCTCCAAGGGATCTTTCTGATCCATGGATCAAACCTATAACTCTTATGTCTCCTGCATCACCAGGTAGGATCTTTACTACTAGCGCCACAAAACCAAAGTCTTTGGAGAGCAAAGATCAACTGGGCCCAGTTCTGCATTACCAGTCACTAACTGAGGACTGGGAAACCAAAAGCCAGACCCAACCTTTCTCCATCTCAGGAAGTATGAGGGCTATACATTTTCTTACACACAACCAACCCTCCAATGATCAACGGAAAGTGAGGAGGGTGCTCTAACAGCAGAAAGAGGAGAAGGAAGTGCCTTTGAAGATGCTAGAAAAATAGGATACGTACAGTTTAGTAAAAAAAAAAATAATAATAAGTCCTTTGAAAACATCTTTCCAAAAGTCTGTAGTTTAATATCTACAGAGTATAGAGTACAAACAATGCTATTGAAGAGACTGACCTTTTTCAGCAACAAAAATCAACATCTCACTCTCCCGAACTCTCATAGCATTTGTCATTGCCTCTCTTTCAACGTTGACCTTGGTCTGGCTAAACTGGGGTTTAGACTCATATTGAGCTCTTTCCCAGCTTCTCTAGGCTGTGAGCTCCTTGAATGAAAGACCTGGGTCCATCTCAGTTTTTTTATCTTCCTATAACTTGAGCACAAGATAAGTGCTCATTTGACCTACAATATAAGACCAAGAAACCAATTGGTAACACATAGGGAGCACAAAGTCTTCTGCCAAAACCCCGAATTGGCCTCCAAACAGGCTAAAGTTTCCTATAAACATTTATTTTTCCCTAAGTGGGGTGCCATGCTCTCCTCCAGGGGCTATTCCTGACCCAGGGGTCCAACCTGCGTCTCTTCCATCTCCTGCATTGCCAGTTGGATTCTTTACGACTAGTGCCACCTGGGAAGCCCTTAAACTATGCTAGTAAGAACACAACGTAAATCACCTCTACAGAGATGTGGCAACTAAGTGAAGAAGAAAAGCAAAAACTGCTCAGTCGTGTCTGACTCTTTGTGATCCCATGGACTATACAGTCCATGGAATTCTCCAGGCCAGAATACTGGAGTGGGTAACCTTTCCCATTTCCAGGGGATCTTCCCAACTCAGGGATCAAACCCAGGTCTCCCACACTGCAGGTGGATTCTTTACCAGCTGAGCCACAAGGGAAGTCCAAGAATATTGAAGCGGGTAGCCTATCCCTTCTCTAGAGGATCTTCCTGACCCAGGAATTGAACCAGGGTCTCCCACATTGCAGGCGGATTCTTTACCAACTGAGCTATGAGGGAAGTCCAAAGGAAAAAATTGTCTTATGTTTATTTGTGTGTGTGTGTGTGTGTGTGTTATGTGGCTGGGGAGAATGTTTACTTGGATTCAACCCAAAGCAAACTTTTAAGGCAGGGTGGACACTCTGAGGAATTCTAGTTTGCAACAGAAGAGCTAGCAATCCCTTTTCTACAATCTCACAACCAGGTTTCACTCCACTGCCAACCCCTAACTTAATTTTTTTATCTGTAATTCAATGAGAGGTTTTGCTTCCAAATCACTTTCAAATCCTCCAGCTGTGCTTTCTCCTGGTGCACGATAGGTACATTGCCTTCCTATTAAATTATCACCCTATTTATCTATTTTTCTATATTAAAGTCTGGTTAGCTGCTCTCTCCCAATGCCCTGGGGCTGGGGCCCTTCCTTGGCAGACGCTACCATTACTTTCGCAGTAATAGCACTAGGTGGACTCATTAAGTTTCAATATTAAACAAGCTGTAGGAAACTTTGGAGTTTCTTCCACAAAAGAGAAATGAAATCTTGATATACCTATAAATATGTGGTGTTTTCAACCCTATCCCAAACTGTTTGCTGCATTTTAATGCATATTAATATATGCAAAATAAGCTTGCCAAAGAAAAACTGTGGCTTAGTGAGTGCTAAGAATGACAAAATCCAAGACCAACTGAACCCCATAAGGGACTTGCAGATCATTTTAAAGGATAAATTCTCTGTCTCCTCACCTTATTCCTTGAAGGAAAGCTAGTGCACATGGAGAAAGAAAAAGAAATTGAGCTAGAGACAAAATGTTTCCCCAAAGTCATCTGATTGGAAGTTCCATTGCAACAGCATAGAACGCATTTGCTCTTCACTGGAGCAGAAGTCCCACCTGGATATGCACATCGGGTGGGTATCTGAGCAACAGAGAGGCACTCCTGACCTCCCCTCAAGGAAGAGCAAATCCCCTTGGCTTGAAAAGTGATATGTAAGGCCTGCTCCACTTTTGGGTCAGATACCAACTCGATGTCTGAGCGGGGTGAATTGAGTCTGTGATTGGTAAATTACACACAACGCTGTTAATCAACTATACTCCAATATAAAATTTAAAAAAGTCTCTGGCTTCATTGGACATTGGAGAACTTCATGCCTAGCCCTTTAGCCTCCAGCACAGTTTGTATTGTCAGCTCAGTCTCTGAATGGTCCAGAATTCACAGAAGAAGGGAAGTAAGGAGATATCCAAGTAATTACAACAGAAGATGTTGAAAGGGAATTATTTTATACTAAATTACTATATCCTTATAAATGAATGGGATTATTTCTGGGGGAAAAAAAAAAGAGAAAATTATGTTTACCCAAGTGGAAAGTTTTCTTTTCAGTCATAAGCTGAGGCTTCATATCTCATTAAGTAGCAAAGGGAAATAACTCTTTTAACCTATTTTTCTTCCTGTCAATTTTGATTTTAAAGAAACAGAAGGAAAAAAAAAAAATTAACCAGGGCCACAGGTCAAAGGATTCTAGCTTTCCAAATCAGAATTCTACTATGGATGTTTCAAGGAAATAGTGGTAGGTTCTAGAGGAAACTGTTGACACCAGAGGAGCTTAAACGGGTCTCCATGTTCTCCATCATTCCAGCTGCTCATCCCTGCCTGGGATGCACACTGCCTCTCCTCATTCTCTCCTTGTAAAGTAGATGAGATGATTTAATCTCCATCAGGAGCTGCCATGTAGGAAGGACCGCGTTCACACACAGCCAGGCAGGCTAAGTGGTAGGGAGGGAAGCGCTACACTGTGTGATGGAGACACACATCTGCCCCAGGGGAAGAGCTGCTCTCCCTAAAACCACATGGCTACATCCATTAGGGAGGACACTGGCAGACACAGCGGAGGCAGGGAGCCTCACTGACTGCGAAATTTGCAAGCAGCAGCAACAGGAGCAGGCAGAACTCAAACATCCACTGAAACGACGGGCTTCAGGCAGCCTGTTGCAATAGGGTCTCCCGATCAATGAGAGTCACTTTAGAACTTACCAGCTTCTTCCCACCTGGCTCAGAGGGAACACCACCAGCATCTATGCTGGTAACATTTTCTTTCCCCCTGAGTCCTTAAGAATTGAAATCTACAGGAAAATATTTCAACAGCTATGGTCCAGAGAATATGCACTCCCCGAATGATTATTACATCTTTGGCTTTAGTTCAATTCCTCAGGGGTTCCTGATCAATATCCTGGTTTAAAAAAAAAAAAAGTTATGACTCAGAAAAAAGCTCTCTAGGTAATTCCACCAACCCTTCTCTGGTGGTAGCATTTGTTCATAATGACAGTGTATTTTCAGATAAATCCTGGGATCTTTTCCCTTAAGGGTGTTACTGAGCTGAGTATATTAAACTCCTTCTCAGATGCACAGTAACTCCTTCTCTTCATCCATCTTGTCTTTTCTCAAGGGCTGTTCCTTCCAGTCTTTGATATGTTGTTCACCTTGTTACTACCTATCTTGTCAGGCATTTCCTCTGTGGTTTCCGACATCTCATGCATCACTGCTCCCTACGTCTTTTTCTTACATCTTTTGCTTCCTAGGCCTTGAATCACCTTTTGGTGCAATATTTCATGATACTCATTTTTCATGTAAATTTGCAATTTATTTCCATTTCCTTTCTGATAACACCACATTTCACACTCCTTAAGACACTGACTAGAGATCCTTTTCCAGAAGAATCTCCCATGAAAAGAAGGAGAGGAAGAAAAATGATGTGCCACCCTCATAAAGCCAGTTTATACACCTAATTGACTCTAGAAGATGCTATACTGACCAAAAGGAAAGGTGAAGATTTTGGTCAGTGACGAAGATGAACAGGAGTACACATGTGCTGTTAATCTGGGAAGGAGAGAGGGTTTGTCTTTCTCTAGCACGATCATCCTTTTCATCCTTGAACTCAACCTTAAAGTTTTTGCTACCAAACAAGAGTTAAACCCTCTTTAAAAGATGGTCTTCAAGGTTAGCAGACTTTGAGATAAAGATAAGTTATAACTCAAAAGGTAAAAAATCAAGAGGTCCTTAGCAGAGAAGAAGGAGATGTGTTTTAACTGAGTTTCAAAGCCATATGGAGAGCTGATGAGGTGGAGAAATGTAAGCAGGATGTTTTTTCCAGATGGTGAGCACTTGAGTTGAGGAGATGAATTTTGTAGAGGCCAAGGACTCAGGGAAAAAGGAGTTCAAAGCCTTACAGAATTGAATCTCAAGGTCGAAGGAAATGAAGTGTTCAATTGTACATGAGAGTCTAGGTGAAGGAGGTGAGATGATGAACCAGCTGGTACTATCCAAAAAATGTATCCGTATTTGTAAAATTAAAAGGACCTAGGGAAACTCACTGATATAACAAAACTTTCATGTGTTCTTCTGGAATGAAGAATGGGTGATCTACCTATAGACAGCCTACTTAAATAGCAGAAAGTACACTCAGTATTTTTTAAAATGTGGTCCCTAAACTACCTGCATTAGAATCACCTAAAGTTGTTCTTTAAGAAACAGAATCCCAGGCCTCAATCCATATACTGCTTGGAAAAAAAAAAAAAAAAAGCCTTTCATTGGGGAGAATTTCTCAAAGTTCATCAGGCAATATTTATGGTCATGAAAAAAGAAAATATTGCTGATAACAAATATATTACAGATAGATCCAAATACATAAGGGGATGTTCCTGGTGCCTCATCTCCCAGCTCGTGGCTGATTTTGAAGGACAACTAAAATATACTAAACAATAGGAGCGAAGATCAAATGCCACGGAGAATTACTTGAATGGATACTATCATGTAAACGGGCTACAAAATCTTCACCAATCAGATGGATCATTTGATGGGGATTTGTGAATAATTTTATTTTCTATTTATCTGACAGTTAACCAGAAAACACTTTCTGATATTAAGGCTTTGTTTGTTTAAATTTTATATCCCTCTAAGAGCAGAGTAAGCTTGGTATATTTATGCTTGGGTCACGGGGGACCTTGCATATTTTCACACTAATCACTGGGAATAAAATGGTTTAACATCTTATTATGTGGATAAAGACAGAGTAAAAATTAGGACAGCTATATATCTACTTTAGGTCAAACCTAAAAACTTCCTTTTAAATGTACACTGTTTTGTGTGCATTTGCTTTTTTTAAATTATTTTTAGTTTTCACTTTTCTTGTCTCTTAGAAGGTAAACAAAAAGGGATATTTAACACCCTAAAATATTACTATAAAAGAGTCTTGACGAGTCTGGTGGATTATAGATATTGCTTTGCCAGAAAGTATTTTTTTGTCAACATTTCCCCTAAAGCAAGTCTATTACTGCACTGATATGCTGTTCATAAAGGCCATTCTAAGTCAAAGGGTAATGGTTGAAAAATTCTTTTCACTGATTCATTGTAAAATGGAAAATGTAAAAATACTTCCTTTTCATGAAGACAAATAGCATTTTTAAATTCTCCTAATGAAACAGCATTCATCAATGCTTGCTCATTTGTCTTTGCAGGGGGAGTTCTGGGGCACAGATAAGAAGATTAATGTCTCTGAACTTTTCAACACATTGAGTTTAGTCATGGTCCTCCCCTAGCAAGAAAAATTAAGTCAATATCATTACTAACATTCTCAGTAACATTTTAAGATTTGCATTATGTTTCTATCTTTAACTTTTTCTGACTTGGAGAGTCCATTCTGATACCACAGTTTATGCTTCTAATTCTCCAAGACTATAGTTTCAATTTCTTTTCATCTTGGTGAAAATAAAACTGTGGGCAACAGGAATGAGATGATGGTGTGAAAGTTAATGGTGCTTGAGGGCTTTAAGGCATGAGGAAGAAGGCAACCCTCTCTCTGTTCCTTTTGAGATCATTCATTTATCAAATATTTATTAAGCATTTACTCTAAGGTAGGCACTGAAGAGGCTCTAGAGATGTAAAGATAAATAAAAACCAGTCTTCTTCCAAAGACTCAAAATTGTTGGGAGAGGCAGCCAAGAAAAGAAATGCATGCTGGGACATAGCACTTCTCAATGGAGAGAAACATTTTGCGCAAGAATAATAAAGCACTCAAAGAGGAGAATCATTTGATTGGGAAATGATAGGATTTCAATAATCTACTGGGTTGAATAACCCCCATACCCCCCCCAAAAAAAAACATCTCTATGAACAACCTATAAATGTGGCTTCATTTGGAAACAAGGTCTTTTCAGAAGTGATGAAATTAAGATGAGGTCATTCTGGATTAGGATTGCTTCTAATTTTTAAAAATATGATGTCCTTAAAAAATCTGGACAGAGACATGCAGGGAGAATGCCATCCCTTGATGGAGGCAAACACTGGATTGATACATCTAGAAACCAAGGCCCGCCCAGGATTTCTGGAAGCCACCAGAACCTAGGTAGTGTCAGAAAGGTTTCCTCCTTTGGAGTCTTAAGAAAGAACTTGCCCCTGTTGACACCTTGAGTTTGAATTTCTAGTCTCAAGAACTGAGTGACAATAGCTTTCAACTTTTTATTTTTTTTTGCCCAGTTTGTTTTGTTTTGGCAACCCTTGGAAACCAATCTAGGTATGTATAATAACGAGAAAAAAAAACTGATTTCAAACCTTGCCAAATTTGAAGAAAATGACTTTTTCAGGAAGCCAGAAATAGATTTAAGTGGAGGCATTGTTGGGAAATTTGACTGGAAATGTCAACTTGATATAGAAGATTTTTAAAAGTCAGAAGTGTACATCAGAGATGATATTCACCCAGTACCCCCAGTCTGGAGCACTTATAAATTACTAAATATTTTAACTATTGTTTTTGTGCATGTACCCTAGTAAGTGGTATGAACTTCAAATTGGAGGCAAATGAAGCCTTAGAATAGTTTACACTGGGGAAAAAAGCAGAATTGATTTTGCTTTTTTTTTTAGGAAACCTACTTTGAATATCCCATATGCCAAGGTATGCAGGGAGAAGTGGGTTGAAAGTCTATAAGCTGGGACGTGAACTAGGAGGATGTTACCATGAGATGTTACCTACTAAAGTAGGTGGTTAAGGAGTACCGCTTTCCATAATGATGGCCTGCTACTGCTGCTAAGTTGCTTCAGTCGTGTCTGACTCTGTGCGACCCCATAGACGGCAGCCCACCAGGCTCCTCCGTCCCTGGAATTCTCCAGGCAAGAACACTGGAGTGGGATGCCATTTCCTTCTCCAATGTATGAAAGTGGAAAGTGAAAGTGAAGTCGCTCAGTTGTGTCCAACTCTTAGCGACCCCATGGACTGTAGCCTACCAGGCTCCTCCGTCCATGGGATTTTCCAGGCAAGAGTACTGGAATGGGTTGCCACTGCCTTCTCCAATGATGGCCTAGCTTGTATCAAATAAAAGAAAATCATACTGAAGTCACTGGAGACCAATCAAAAGCAGGTATAAATTAGCGGGGATATGACCCTGAAAGCAATGAAACAAACTACGTAAGATCCAGTTCTTTCCCTGAGGACATTCTCATGCTCAAATTATATGGTAGACAGAGCTCAAGCCAAAAAAGAAAAATGAGAGCTTTTCAGATGAGGTTTAAGAGAAAAGTGAGCTGCCAAGGAGGTGAGAAATTGAAGAAAGGAATTCCCCAGAAAGGAAACAAAAACAGAGATCACCAAAATCTCCATACATAAACCATTTAAATTTTGATTCATTTCTGATCTGGATATACACAGGGCAAGAATAGAAATCAGGTTTTGAAAGGAAAGAATTAGAAGAGTAGGAAAGCTAAAAGACTTGAGCAATAGCTGGGTGGGAAAACTTTAGCATTCAATTCCCACCACGTTAGAAGGAACTGATAAACTGAGTTAGTGAGTTACTTTTAAAATCTCTGAAGGACAATTCCACAAAAGGAAGAATGTGTCCAGACAAGGACCTTATCTGCTGATTGAACACAGGTCATTAGGTCATTACAGAGCACTGAATACACACACATCCCTGTGTTATACAGCAGATTATTCGTCTGTTTTACATATAGTAGTGTGTATTTATCAATTCCAGTCTTCCAGTTTGTCCCTCCCCCACCTTTGTCTAAAGAAACATGGTCATTAGCACTTGATATTGGGGTTCAAATTACATGTAGATGTAAGAGTCTATGACTAAATTAACACCAGAGAAGGAAAGGTATATTGACTTATATTTTTACAAAATTTTTATATTAGAGGTGAAGTACTAAAAAGACCAGGATGCATGTTACAATTCCTCAAGCAACTGCTTAAAAGTTAATATAAAATTAAAGCAAAAATCCCATTAGAGAAAAATAAAATAAAGTACTAGAAAACATTTTCTGATTAAACTACATGCAGGCAAAATGGAGGAAAAAAATGAGACGGAACAAGCGAAAAACAAAAAAAAATCAAGGTGCTAGATTTAAAACCAATCATATAAATATATNGCAAAAATCCCACTAGAGAAAAATAAAATAAAGTACTAGAAAACATTTTCTGATTAAACTACATGCAGGCAAAATGGAGAAAAAAAATGAGACGGAACAAGCGAAAAACAAAAAAAAATCAAGGTGCTAGATTTAAAACCAATCATATAAATATATGCCCTGAATTAAGAGAATATCTTATTCAGTTAAACTGGACTTAAAAGCCAGATTAACTATATCTAAATACAGTAAATGTAAAGGTAAATACAACTGGAAGTAAAAGGATGGAAAAAATAGTTTCAACTATCAAGCTTAAGAAAGTGGAGTAGCTCTAATAATATCAGCCTTTTAAGACAAAAAGTATCTCTTGAAGTAAAGAGAGGCATTTCATAAGCATAGAAGGCTAATTTTGTCAAGACACATTAGAATACTGAATAAAAATAAATATATATCTAATGACAGATCTTTAAAACATAAAGGAAAAAATCCTAAAGCGAGAAATAAACATAGCTAGAGATTTCAACACTCCTTTTGTTAGTAATTGATAGACAAGTAGACAAAAAATTCAATGACAAAAAGAATATTTGAATAGCAATAGAAGTTATCTTGATTTAATTAACATTTATGCAATATTGCATCTGATAGTTTTAAACACATTCTGTTAAAGTGGATGTGGGTAGTGCACCAAAAAAAGATCGTGTGCCAGACTAGAAAACAAGCCGCATTACTTTTAAAAGATTGAAATAACTCAGAGTTTATTTTCTGACAACAGAATTAAACTACAATCTATAATAATCAGTTCTGATCTTACAGATTTATCTGAAAATGAAAAAACTGAATATCGTGAATAGCTTCATTTCAATGAAATCAACCACCTACAATGGAAAAACTCCTCAAAAACACAGGAGTTCATGAAACTGGCCACAGATAGAAATAGGAAGTACATGGGGTCGCAGAGTCGGACATGACTGACGGCAGCGCGATTCACGTTTCAGAAACAGAAAATATGAATACCCTACATCTTTTGAAAGAAATTGCATTTGTAACCTAAAACTTTCCCAAAAAGAAAACTCCGGGCCCAGATGGCTTTACTAGGAAAATCTATCAAGCATTTAAATTACAAATGACACCAAGCTTATGCAAACTCTTTGATAAAATAGAATTGAGAGAACACTTCAGAACTCACTTCATGAGGCCAACTTGACCCTGCTATCAAAACCTGACTGGGACCAGACAAGAAAGGAAAATTACAGACAAAACAATTAGAAAAGATAGAAACTCAAGGTAATTTGAACACCAATTAAATATTTGATTTTATTTAAGAAACTGCTGTATGTTGTGAGGTGACAATGGTATTTCAACCATATTTTTAAATATCTTTTGAACCATGTACTGAAATAGTCCTAGGTAAAGTGGTATCGAATTGAGTCATATAAAATGGATCTCTTTATTGGTCAAGAAACTGTCAAATATTAGCAATTTCACAATTCAGCCTAATGTAATATCTGGAATTTTCCTCATTATAGTTCAGTAGTACAGAAAGTGAAATGTATACATAGGGGAAAAGAAAACAAAAATGCTGAGATGATTGCTGTGTTTGAACACACCATTTGCCTCATGACCATTTTCGTGATATGAAAGCTGTGCTGTTTGCTCTGCCTGTCATATCACCCCTGTTGCCTGTGCAAAGGGACACATTTCAGATCCCAGGAAGAGGATGCTGCGCAAGAACCAAACATGCTTCACACAGCCTGGACGCTGTCACCTTGAAAGATCAGTGTGTGTCAACTCTGAATGCCCCGGTCACAGCATTTTTCATAAGATAGCCCATCTGTTTCATAAGCTGCAAGAGCCATTTCTACTCAGCTGTTCTCTCTCATGCATTCCATTTGGAAATTCCTGAGCAAAACGAAGCCTCTTTATAAATCACAGCACATTAGTAAATTGTTCTGAATTATACTTGAATTAGTCAATTTTTGAAGACTGTTACACACATTATCTTTCTTGTAAATTTCAAAAGGCATCACAAAGTGTAATCTAGTCACTGATTTACAGACTTGAATCTTTCAAAGGAGGGATTCTGATTCACTTTGTGTCCTTGAGTTGCTCAATCTGGCATTTAGATAGGAAATATTGTCTAACACGTGGGAAATTGGTTCCTCATTCTCCTCCTCCCAAGACAAAAATTCATCATTAGAATATGAAAGTATAAATTCTACTCTCAACTTTAAACCTTGGACAGGCACGCACAGACACACTCACACATACACAATCTGACAGATCTTCTTCCATCATTTTATCTACCATTTCCTCCACTGACTGAGAAATATGCTGTTTCGTGTGCATTCCCTGGCTATCACAGTACTCCACGGTGCTCAGGCAGCTCAGCTTCTATATCAGTTCAGGTCCAATTGGAAAAGAGAAACCTCACTGTAATTTTAAACAGGGGTAGCTTGATATAAAGAATATTAAACTCTGATTACCAAGTAACTGTAAAAATGTAATGAGAACTTTGAAGGGTACTCTAGGACTGATGGTAGGTGTGCAAGGAAAGATAAAATTGGAAGGCAGGTGCCTCTCCAAGGTCAAGGTTCAGACACCACTGAAGAACGAGTAGTCTGTTATGAGTTGCAAACTACCTAGTCGTTGAGAAGTTGATTAGTTCACACAATTGATCACAACTGCTGAGCAAGTACAAATAATAACTCCAAGTCATACGTGAGCCAACATCAATGAGCAGACAGGGAACGGAGCCAGAGAACTGTGAGAAAGTGAGTGGCTGGGCTGGGGCTGGGGGGTTCCTGAGGTCCTGTGCTCTGGGTGTGTTGGCTGGGGCAGAGCTAGGACTCCCAGGCACACTCACACCACAGACCCATTGTACAGCCAGAGCAGGCAGAAGCAAACACAACCCCCAGAACCCAGGACAGAAGTCCCCTTCTCACAAAATGCCCCTCACTGCTGTCTTCTGACAAAGCTTCACGTCATACTCCCCATTAAGGAGAGAGGTTTAATCCATTATACAGAGTAAGTACTAAAGGATGAATCTGGAGCTGAGAGACAAAACATCCAGTTGTGGCTAGTGGATTTCTGGATTTCACGTGTAGACGCAGTCTCACAAAAGTGAGCCAAGATCTAACTTTGTGATTTCCATGGCATTTTGAGTTCCATGAGCACACTTTGCATCTAAGTATCACAGATCCTCCATATCATGGTCAAGACTCTCGTACCGAGCTCTGCAGCTGGGCTTCCTTGGACTACATCCTGGCTGTCCACTTTTCAACTACGTAACTTTGTGCTCCCAGTCATGTCTGACTCTTTGCAACCCCATGGACTGTAGCCCACCTGGCTCCTCTGTTCATGAGATTTTACAGGCAGGAATACTAGAGTTGGTTACCATTCCCTTCTCCAGGGGATCTTCCCGACCCAGGTATCAAACCCTCATCTCTTTCATCTCCTGCATTGGCAGGAGCGTGCCACCTGGAAAGCTCATGTGACTTCAACATGGTTATTTATTCTGTTTTCCTCATCTAAAAGGGAGAAAGATTAGCCCCACTCCTGGAGTTGCTGGAAAAATTAAATGACGTAATATGTGGGAGAGCTCAGGATAATCCCTAGCTCATTGTCAGAGCTCAATAAACAGTAGCATTTAATAGTATTGCTGATGGAGCACCTATGAAGTAGGTCCCTTACCTCTCTGGAAAGAACAGAAGCCTGGGATCCGTCTTCTAATTACATTTACTCACAGGTTCAGGTATTTCTCACATCAACCCTTATTGGCTTCACTGTGTCTCCTCTTGCAAGCCACGGAGACCGTACTGACACTGTTTTGTGCTTAAATTCCATAGAAAGTAGAAAGTTCATTACATCAAAATTCCCCTAGTGTTTATCTCTCTATTGACTCTTCCAAATATGTCCTCCTCTTTCTCTCTTCACTTTCACTGTACAACCTGAGATACTTCCCCCAACCATTTATCTCTCAGTTTGTACACCGGACACATTAAAGCATTCTCTATAAACAGAAAGGCAACTTGTTTAGGGGTCAAAAAAAAATGATGCTCAATTTTGAAATTCTAAATTTGAATGTCCTCATTTTCTGAACATGTTTCCTACTTCATTTATTTAAAACCTAATTTATGCAATGAGATTGCCAGGAACATATGCCAGTTAGTCTTAAATGCTAAAACGAGAATCACTAGGTTTCCCACTACGACCTTTGGGTATAGCTCTCGTCTTCCAGTTTTGAAATATTCACTTCTCTTGGGGGTGGGCAAGTGGGTGGGTGATAAAATTAACACTGACACACTTCTATTTTATCATTCCTTCTCCATGTCTGTTCATTATTCTGAGTGTGAAATCTAAACTTTTACTTCGTTACCTTTCAAAATGATTAATGTTAGGTCAGGTCAAACATCTTTTCTTTCCAAGTCCAAAGGGCCAAGAATGATCAGACTTCTGACATGCTCCAGGCCAGTTCAGCATAAGGAAACAAGTAGAGCCTGGGGGCACGTTGTCAGCTCTATCTACATACCTCCATCATGGAAGCGACATAATACATTACAGTGATTTTAATGCTCTTATATCTCCCACTAGACTGAAGATCCCCATGCAGACAGATACTGTGTCTTATTCATGCTATTATGCCAAGTGACTAGGATAGCTTTAGCACAGAGTGTGTCCGTAATAAGTTCAGTAAATAAATGAATGACTGAAATTTGCACAAAGTTTCCCTAGCTCCTTTTCCTAAACCGTTTTCAGTAAACACAATGAATCCAGATATGTAGTTTAGAAATCATATCGTTTCCCGCCCCCCCAATCTGCAGGACTGCAGGATACAATAAAACATTTCCACCAAAACTAAATGGCTCACAGGATTTATTTCTGCCTCAACTTTTTCAAGCCAGAAACACCCAAGTGTTCACAGGAAGACCACATGACTGTTTGCTCTATTTGAGGCTATCAATGACAAAGATATCTAAAATCATCAATGAGAACCTCCATAATAACAACTTTATTCACCCCACCTACTTTCCTGCATGAAAGGCAAGTGTGCCTCAGTGAGGCAAGTTTCAAGTAAAGAATCAGGAAGAGCTCATGAGAATTCAGATGGAAGTATTTGAATGCTAATCCTACTTACATTAGAGCAAACCCAGCTACAAAGAAAAAAAAAGAAACATCAAAGGATGAATGCAAAATGCAAATACTCATATGTGGTAAATCGATCATAACCCATGGTCCAAAGCCCCAAATACAAGGTATCAGCAAAGAGGCTAACCAATTTTCCAAGCCAAGCCAGAAGTAAGAAAACACATGATTCATAGTACCTAGAGAGATAGAAAGAGCAGATTAAATGGATAAATCAAAGCAAAATGTAGGAGGATTTTTTTGGAGAATCAGATAAAGAAGGTGACAGATCTGACTTGTCTATGGCAGGCAGATGGATGACATTCCTACATTTCTTTAGGTCATCCCCAGGCAGACCACAAGGATGACAAGGGAGAAGAGAAGAGCTCAGAAAAATACAATAGCCACATTACAGAATGTTCTGGAAAGATAACTCATCAGCTCCTTTGCTTATTCATTTATGCAGCAAGTCTTTGTTGAGTACATCAGATGCCATACACGTCTTCAAAATGACAAGACAAATCAGATAACATTCTTACCACAAGAACACACAGTGTCTGATACTAATAAACATATATGTAAAGAATTAAACTTTTGTTCTGTGTTTTAGTGTCATAATGGAAGCAGGGACACTTCCATGAGAAGACAGAAGTGTAAAATATTAAGTATGGTATGTGGCAGATTAGGAAATTAAATTACAGTGTAAACTGCCTTTGGTTTATCCACTTTGCTCTACTCTAATGAACACCAGAGACTAAGTTAGCTTAAACAACAGAAATGCATTTCTCACGACGGTCCTGGAGGCTGAAAACGTCAAGGTCAAGGTGACAGCCAGTTAGGTGCTGGTGAGGACAATCTTCCTGATTTATAGACTGCCACCTTCTTGCTGTATCCAAACATGATGGAGAGAGACAGAAGTAGCAAGTTCTCTCCTGTCTCTTTTTATATTAATCTAATCATGAGGGCCTTATCTTCCAAAGGCCCCATCTCCAAATACTATTGCATTAGAGATTAGNGGACAATCTTCCTGATTTATAGACTGCCACCTTCTTGCTGTATCCAAACATGATGGAGAGAGACAGAAGTAGCAAGTTCTCTCCTGTCTCTTTTTATATTAATCTAATCATGAGGGCCTTATCTTCCAAAGGCCCCATCTCCAAATACTATTGCATTAGAGATTAGGTTTCAACCCAAGAACTGTGGGAGGGAAGGGGCTCAACCATTCGGTCCAATCCAACTTTTATCTTTTCCCTAGACCACTGAAAAGCACTTCTCACTGTGTTTCCCTCCAGTCTGGCCTGTTTCCATGTTTATTTCCTATAAAGTAGCTAGATGGATCTTGTAAATGTAGATCTGATTATGTCATGGCCCATCTCTAAACTCCTTTGTTGCCTCCCATTCTACTTAGAGAAAATCACCCTTCATATAGTTTATAAAACCTGCAGGGCCAAGCCTGGTTTCAAGTCCCTTTCATCTTGCTGCATTCTCCCCCTTAACTCTCTCAGCTCCACCTACAGGCATGTATTAGTTTACCAACACTGTCAGGCAAAGTACCTCAGACTGGATGGCTTAAAATACAGATATGCCTTTTATCATAGTTCTGGAGGCTAGAAGTCCAAGCTCAAAGTGTTGGCAGGTTTGATTTCTCCCAAGGCCTTTCTTTTGGACTCTCATGATGTCTTCACAGTCTTTCCTCTCATGCATATAGGTCCCTGATGTATCTTTGTGAGTGTAAATTTTCTCTTCATGGAAGAACATGAGATTAGATTAGATTATGGCCTAACCTAATGGTTTCATTTTAACTTAATTATCTCTTTGAAGACCTTATCTCCAAATGCAGTCAACATGTGGAGATAGTGGGCATCAGGGCTTCACAATTTGAGCTTGGAGAAGGAGACACAATTTAGCCCATAATAATGCAATTCTTTTCATTTCCTGAAACACTCCATGTTTTTTCTCAATTGCAGAGAAAAAACATGTTATTAATACTTTGGGGTGTTTTTCCTCTTCACTTCAATAAGTTACCATTTATTCATTCTTCAGATCTCAGGAAATTTTTCCCTAAATATCAATGTTGACTGAGTCTTCTCATTATATACATATCCTTATATCTTATTTACAGAAATTTGTCCTCTTACAATTACAAGCTTGGTTACTCATTATGATTCTATTAATCTTCTCTTGTCTTTCAACAATGCATCCTATGAACATAAGAACAATGTCTTTTATGCCTGTATTCAATTCCTTATTCATGTCATGAAATTATACCCAATTTTATTTTTTTTGTTTTCTTTGCATTTATTGTGTTCTCTAATTAAAAGAAATCAATTGTCCTTGTATTTAATTACAAATTTCTATCTTCTCTAGCTGTTATTTTATTTCTAATTATCTTGAGTACTTTGCTTTTGTGTTCTGCATTCTTTTTATTTAAAATATAGATTCACTTTCCAATTGTGTCTATTCTTTGTGTTGTGGTTTATATTTATTTATTGGTTCTGAAATGGAGTTTCTTGGGACTCAATTTGGTTTTTTTACATTAACAATATCCTTTTCCATGCCCTTTTATTATTTTATTTCCTTAACTGTAAGACATACAAGAACTTTACAAGCTTAACACAAATGTTAGGCACTAAAATAGCAGAAATAAAATCTATGCTTTCCAGACAAGTAAAAGAAAAATGAATAATAAAAGCAATCAATAGAAAAGGCAGAAATAAATGTAACAAAAACAAAATCAATCCCCAGAAGGCAGAAAATAAGAGAAAACCATTAACTGTAAGAAGCAAGTCTAATTTTAAGGATGTCCTACCATAAAAACATGAAATAAAGTCATAAAGAGCACAAATATAGAAGAAATGTTACAAATGTAAAGGAAATATATAGCTCCTTATTTGCATTTACTAAAATATACGTGTGTGTATATATATTTGTAATCCAGATAAACTGCTTAAAGTGTTAATTTTAGGAGAAAATGAACACAAAAGTTCGATATTGAGGGACGGAAGAATAGATAAAAGGAAAATTTTACTAAAAAGTAAGCTGGTAGAAAAACATCCATATCAGAAAAAAGTTCAAAGTAAAAGTATTGATGGCTATAAAGAGAGAAACTATATGTTACTAAAATTACCTTTCAATGAGAAGAAAACCATTGTGAAATTTAATGACCTATGTATGCAAAAATAATAAAGCAAAATTACAGAATTAAAGTATAAATTAAAAAAGATATTAAACACAGGAAGAAAGTCTAATCATCTGTCTCAGAAATAGATTTTTTATGCAAACAAAAATTATAACAATCTAGACCTTTTGACAAAGTGTTAAAAGCTTAATTTAATTTCTGTAGATATAACTCTTCACCAAACAAATAACACATATATATAACACATATATATATATAGTGAAATATTACTCAGCCATAAAAAGAATGAACTACTACCAATTTCAGTAACATGGATAGACCTAGAGTTTATACTAAGTGTAGTAAATCAGCAGAGAAAGATAAATATTATATGATATCACTTATATGTATGTGGAAGCCAAATAAAATACAAATCAACTCATTTACAAAACATAAACAGACTCACAGATACATAAAATAAACATGGTTACCAAAGGGAAAAGGGGAAGGGGAGGGATAAACTAGGAGCAGGTGATTAATGGATACATATCACTATATGTAAAACAGATAAATATCAGGATTTACTGTATAGCACATCAAACCATACCCAATATCTTCTAATAACATATAATAGGAAACATAAAGTTGTATACATGAAACTGACACAATATTTTGAATCAACCATAGTTTAAAAGGTAAAAATAACAAAAAAATAAATAAAAAGAAAGGATACTTATGCACAATTGCACTCATCTCACACACTAGTAAAGTAATCCTCAAAATTCTCCAAGCCAGGCTTCAACAATACATGAAACACGAACTTCAAGGTGTTCAAGCTCGCTTTAGAAAGGGCAGAGGAACCAGAGATCAAGTTGCCAAAATCTTCTGGATCATCGAAGAAGCAAGAGAGTTCCAGAAAAACATCCATTTCTGCTTTATTGACTATGCCAAAGCCTTTGGATCACAATAAACTGTGGAAAATTCTTCAAGAGATGGGAATACCAGACCACCTGACCTGTCTCTTGAGACACCTGTATGCAGGTCAGGAAGCAACAGTTAGAACTGGACATGGAACAACAGACAGGCTATATACTGTCACTCTGCTTATTTAACTNAACTGAAACTCCAATACTTTGGCCACTTGATGCAAAGAACTGACTCATTTGTAAAGACCCTGATGCTGGGAAAAGTTGAGGGCTGAAGCAGAAATGGATAAGAGAGGATAAGATGGTTGGATGGCATTACCAACTCAATGGACATGCATTTGAGTATACCCCAGGAGTTGGTGACGGACAGGGAGGCCTGGTGTGCTGCAGTACATGGTGTTGGAAACAGTCGGACATGACTGAATGACTGAACTGAACTGAGGTTTTAGAGTTTGGGTTCAAGTGATTTCAGGTTGTTCTTTCAAAGTACAGAGCTGTTTGGTTTTGAGAGAAGTTTGTGACATAATTTTGGTAGACATAGAGAGATAATGATTTTGAAGTGAGTCATGATAAATAGTTGTTTGACAAACTAGTTTTTACCCAGATGAACAGTCTAATATCTTGCAGGGAAACCATTTGCCCAGATGAGCAAACTCTGTATCTGTAAGTGTCAGTATGGAAGAATTTCCTGAAGCAAATAGTGAAATATTTATTGGTTTGCAGCCTCATCTTCTTGGGCAAGAATTTGATGGCATAAATCCCGTAGACCTGCTGAACTGAGGTGGCCTCAGTTCTTAGTTATGATTTATAAGTTATATAAAAATAGATCTCAGTATACGTTTTCCTTAATAACTTTTGTTACTGTATTGTAAATAGAACAAAATAATAAGCAAACACAAAAGAATAAACACCAAAGGAAAATCACTACATAAAGAAACACTCATCTTCTTTAATTATCAAAGAAAATATATTGTTGCTTAGTCGCGAAGTCATGTCCAGCTCTTTTGCGATCCTGTGAACTGCAGCCCTCCAGGTCCTCTGTCCATGAGATTTTCCAGGCAAGAATACCAGAATGGGTTGTCATTTCCTCCTCCAGGGGATCTGACCAACCAGGAATCAAACCCACATCTCTTAAGGCTCCTGAATTGGCAGGAGGATTCATTACCACTAGCACCACCTCGGAAGCCCCAAATACGAAAAAACCAAAAATCTTATTCCACTAAGATTCGACAAGGACAAAAAAACTGAAAATCATTCACTACTGGTGGGTGAGTAAAATGGTAAAACATGTAAGAGGGCAATTTGTAGATACCTGGATATACTGAGGTATATAATTTGTGACTCAGCAATGCTAATTTTAAATACATGCCCAAGAGAAACTCTTGTATATATTTGCCACAGATGATATGCATGAATATATCCATTCCAGTAGTGTCCTTAGTTAAAAGAATAATAAATTACTGTGCATTCACTCAATTCTTATAGCAACAAATCTATATTAATATATGTAAACATGGATAGATATAAAAAACGAATACTGAGTAAAAAAAAACTGAAATAACACATACACTAATAGCATTTATATATATATTTAAAACAAAAATGCAAGCAATACCTATGGATTTAGTGACAAAATAATAAAAATCATGAACAGGAAGGCATACACAATATTTATCTCTGGGAAAATGAGACAAGATAATGTGATTTCAATGGAGAACAGAAAGGACTTTACCATCTTTCATAATGTCATATATCTTTCATTTGAAAAACTATAAAATGAAATCTGAAGCAGAAGCAATATAATATTGACATTTCTTCATTCTGGCTGGTGGGTACTTGTGTGTTTGATATTTTATGTTGTGTGTTTCATGTTGTTTTAGAACTTAAGTTTCATTAAGAGGGAATAAGAAAGTTCATCAAGGTGGAAAACCAGTACAGTGCAAGCTATAGATAAGCAGAATCCAGGGCAGCTAGTCTATTTTCACTTGTCATTCCCTTGACATTGGCAATCCCAAGGCCAAAATCTTATACAGTTGAACACTTTCCTTGGTCTTCTAGTTAGCTTAAAATCCCAGAGACACATATCCTAACCCCTAACCCTCTTTTTCTATTAATATAATGATCTATATGAGTATCTTTCTCTGTGTATGGATCTTTGTTTCTCAAATACTTATATTTTTGTGCAATATATTTCTTGTTCTTTCAAACTTCCATTGATGTTGGTGAAAGACCCAGAGAAAGGAACAAGAAATAGTACAAGAACCAAAGTAAGAGAATAAAAGGTTCTTCGCCCTAAGGCCTAATTATACCAAGGCAAATATTGCAAGTTATTTTATATGGGGTAATTTCTACTAAGAGGAAACATCCAGGTTACTTTACAGTCAGGAGAGAGAGAGAGAGAGAGAGAGAGAGAGAGAGATGTTATCTCAAGTATAAATGGTCCCATGTTCCTCTAGTTTCAGGTTATCTAAAGAAGTTACACTATTACTCCCAAGGCTCTATCATTCAGAAATTGTGTCCCAATGGCCAACCTTATCCTTACTTGGGAGGAAAGCAGAAGACTTTGGCTAAGAAACACTGATGAAAATGTTTGCAGAGATAACTTCATTGAGTAAATTGAAAGATGGCTGGAATTCACTGTGTTGCAGGATAAGGAAGATGAGAGAGTTTAAAATAAATGTAAGCCTGCACTTCAAGATACTGATACTGGGGGGCTGCTATGGATTGGGCTGAAGTCATAAGTATATCGAGAGTTGTTGAAGGTATGGTAGGAGATGGCCTCATCCAAGAAGAATGTATTAACTGAAAAGGGAGCAGGAATAGAGAGACAGCAAATGTTAACTCATTTACAAAAGAAAAAGGCAATAAAAGAGAACAGAAGAGTAGCCACAGAGTTAGAATGGGAATCCAGTAGATGTGTCAAAATTCAAGACATAATTTATTTTCCTATATAGGATAAAATGCTCAACAGTACTGAATGCCTTGAGATATCTTATGATGAAGTTTGAAATAATCTTATTGCATTGACTACTTGAGAGGCCCAGGGTAAATGTGAGAGGAGTCTTAATGGAAAGAGAAGAGTAGAAGTTCATTATGGCAGCATGAAATGTAAATTGGAGGAGAGGGAATGGTTGTATATCTATATGATAGTCCACAGTATTTAAAAGTAGAATATTTAAATACCAGACTATTTAAAAGCAATATTCTATATGAGATAAGACAAATATAAATTAAGTTAAACCTTGGTATCTTGCTGCTAAACTCCAACAAAAAAAATAATTTTTGTATAACCTATCTTGTTAAAAAAAAAACACTGTACATTTAATTCATTCAATCTCTAATAAATGCATTTAAATCAGTTATTAAATTGTAAAAGAAAAATTCAGAACATGTGCCTTATTTTGAACCGATTATCATTTAAAGTTTGTTAATCCTGATTTCAGTTATTTTATATGATGTATTTCATTTTATTGAGGCATAACTAAAATATACAGTTCTGAGTTTGGACAAAAGCATAATGATAGATTCTCCCTTAGAATCAGAATATTCTCTCCTGGAATCCATACTATCTCCTAAGAAAATTTCTACAGCTTGTAGTCAGTCTCTTCCCTCACTCCGAGTGTTAAGCACGCAATAATTGGTTTGTAGAATATTATATAAACAGAATCATAGAATATGCAGTATAGTACATTATGCACTTAGTACAATTTGCTTGAGAATGATCATTTTTGTTGCATGTATCAGTAGTAGCTATTTGTATGGGCATACCACAGAGTATTTATTCATTCAGTGGTTGAGGAATATTTGTGTTGTTTGCAGTTGAACTGATTATGGATAAAGCCACTATAAACATACACATATGTGTATGAACCTAAGTTTTCATTTAGCTTGTGTTAGAAACTTAGGAGTAAGACAACTGGATCATGGATCATATGATTATTGTGTATCAGGTAGGATTTTATTTGCTTCATTTCTTGTTTTATCTTCCCAGTCATTTTCATCAATGTGTAATGATATCTCATTCTGGTTTGAAATTAATTTCCCTGGTGACTAACGATAGTCAGCATTTGTATTCAGCACCCTGTATTGCTTTTTACTTTACAATATTGTATTGATTTTTCCATACATCAACATGAATCCGCCATGGGTGTACACGTGTTCCCAATGCTGAACCCCCTCCCACCTCCCTCCCCATACCATCCCTCTGGGTCATCCCAGTGCATCAGCCCCAAGCATCCTGTATCATGTATAGAACCTAGACTGGCGATTCATTTCTTATATGATGTTATACATGTTTCAGTGCTATTCTCCCAAATCATCCCACCCTCTCCCTCTCAAACAGAGTCCAAAAGACTGTTCTATACATCTGTGTCTCTTTTGCTGTCTCGCATATAGGGTTATCGTTACCATCTTTCTAAATTCCATATATATGTGTTAGTATACTGTATTGGTGTTTTTCTTTCTGGCTTACTTCACTCTGTATAATCGGCTCCTATTCAAATTCTTTAACCATTTATGTTGTACTGCACGTGTCTATTCTTATTGTTTTGAATGTTCTTTATAAATTCTATATAGAAATCTTTTAGTAGGTTATGTTGTTTGGCAAATATTTTTCTCAATCAATAGTTCGTCTTTTCATTTTCCTTACTCTGTTTTTTGAAGACCCAAAGTTTCAGTTTTTGTTTTTTAAATTTTAAAAAGAAATTATATAAATGACTGTTTAATACTGAGGCAGAGTTGTCAAAGTTGAAATGCTGGAGTACATTAGCTGTTTGCAGCACAGATTTAGATTAAGTTGTACGTCTTTTAGGCACATACAAACTCATGCCTGGTTAACTGAGTTAAGCAGAGGATATTATATACATGAAATTTCCTTTTACAGACATAGTTCCAGTTCCCTTTGGAACTATAAGAGAGGGATATTCAAATTTTGAGTGAAAAAATAAACAACAACAAATATGTGATTAACTAAAACCCCTATGGGTATTTTCATTAGATACTGTGAAGTTCCAAATATGTAAGTAATGGCTACTTATATGTCTAAGACATTTATTACTTGCTTGTTTCACTTTCTTTTAGGTCGAAAACTTTTTCACTTGGGAGAAAACTAGCAATGCTGAAAAACATGAAAATATGATTCTTTACAGAATTTTTTTTTAATTTAAAGAAAGCAATTCCATTTCTACCCTGACTTTTTCATGAAGCTGGTGATCACTGGTCCTAGTGACTGCTGCTTCTGGTGGTTCAATAGGAGTTTGGCCCAAGCTAGGATAGTGAGTAAAGGAGCAAGATGAGGTAATGAAGGAACATAGCATAAATGTGACACCAGATTCCTTAATGGGCATTAAAACCTTCAGTTCAGCTCAGTTGCTCAGTCATGTCAGACTCTCCGCGACCCCATGAACTGCAGCACGCCAGGCCTCCCTGTCCATCACCAACTCCCGGAGTTCACTCAAACTCNGTGACTCACTGGAAAAGACCCTGATGCTGGGAGGGATTGAGGGCAGGAGGAGAAGGGGACGACCGAGGATGAGATGGCTGGATGGCATCATCACTGACTTGATGGGCATGAGTCTGAGTGAACTCCGGGAGTTGGTGATGGACAGGGAGGCCTGGTGTGCTGCAATACATGGGGTAGCAAAGAGTTGGACACAACTGAGCGACTGAACTGAACTGAACTGATATTTTAGAAACATACTCCATAGAACACACAAAGGAAGCATTCTCTGCTACTCTGGCTCCTACTTGAACCTAGTCTCTATATTAAGCCTCAGTGTGTGGTTCCTGCCATATTGGACAACGTACAGTATTCAAAGCTTTTGATTTATTATTTCTTATGACATGCTATTTCCAAAAATTTTTAACCTCCCTGATTCTGCCTAGTAAAGTCTTGTTTTCCTCTAAATTATAGTTGAAGTGTTAAATATTCTGGGAATATTTCTGTCCCCTCCCACCAAAAAAAAAAACAAAACAAGAAGCTAGTCTCCAGGTAATCAATTGGTGCTAATGGTTTCTCAAGAATGATAGAGGTCATGCCTTCAACTTGCTGAACAAGGAATATTTATTGGACACATTGTTTGACAGTACTGCATAGAGGGCANCTAAATTATAGTTGAAGTGTTAAATATTCTGGGAATATTTCTGTCCCCTCCCACCAAAAAAAAAAACAAAACAAGAAGCTAGTCTCCAGGTAATCAATTGGTGCTAATGGTTTCTCAAGAATGATAGAGGTCATGCCTTCAACTTGCTGAACAAGGAATATTTATTGGACACATTGTTTGACAGTACTGCATAGAGGGCATTAAATGTGCCCTTCTATTTAATTTTCAAGCCAAAAGTATGAATTAGCTACTGTTATTCTTCTATTTTTGGATTAGCAGACTGAGGCTCAAAAGTTTAAGGAATATGTCCATGGTCACAAAGCTTATAAGAGGTTAAATCCAGATTATCTGACTGTAAAGCCTAAAGTCTGTGCATTTAAACAACACTCATTACTACCACTCATATTCTGAGAAAACCCCCTTAAACCAAGGTTTATTAATAGAGTCCTAAAACAAGAAACATATTTCAGTATATCCTGGACCTCAGTGAAGAAGAGTTATGATCCAGCATCATGAGCCAATCATCAATTACCTTGGAAGATGAATACAGAAAAGGACAAGAGGGAAAGAATATCCTAACAGCTAACACACTGATTGTGGCTTTCAATAAATTCTTAAAGTGACTAAGTATGCATTTCAGAATCCATTATATGTTTATAATTCTTTGTAGATTTATTAATATAAGTAAATATAGTTAACCTCTGTTGAACATTTAATATATACTAACACTGTCATTACTGTTTTATACATTTTACTTTAATTAGTACTTACAGTAATACTCTGAGATAGATACTGTTATTATCCCCCAATTCCTACTGAGGAAATTTAGCAAAAGAGAAATTGGAAAATAAATGTTAGAACAAGGAGTTGAAATCAGCTTGTTCCTTGGAAGAAAAGCTATGACAAATGTAGACAGCATATTAAAAAGCAGCGATATTACTTTGCCAACAAAAGTCCACCTAGTCAAAGCTATGCTTTTTCCCACTAGTCACGTATAGATGTGAGAGGCTGACTATAAAGAAAGCTGAGCACCGAATAATTGATTCTTTTGAACTGTGGTGTTTGAGAAGACTCTTGAGAGTCCCTTGGATGGCAAGGAGATCCAACCAGTTAATCCTGAAGGAAATCAGTCCTAAATATTCATTGGAAGGACTGATGCTGAAGCTGAAGTTCCAATACTTTGGTCACCTGATGTGAAGAAATGACTCATTAGAAAAGACCCTGATGCTGAGAAAGATTGAAGGCAGGAGGAGAAGGGGACGACAGAGGATGAGGTGGTTGGATGGCATCACTGACTTGATGGACACGAGTTTGAGCAAGCACTGGGAGTTGATGATGGACAGGGAAGCCTGGCATGCTGCAGTCCACGAAGTCACAGAGTCAGACATGACTGAGAGACTGAACTAAACTGAATTCAGCCAGTCTGTTTCCAAAGTTCAACCTGCAATTATTTTAGCTATACTGTATATTAAATATATGCACGTACTATATTCCATAAGTATGTAGTTAGAACATATTTCTCATCTTGAATCAGGCTTAGCCTCATTCAACAAACACTTTTGTCATTCAATAAGTTCTTGTTGTAAAGAGCATCTTGATATTAAATTTATATATATATATATATATATATATATATGCACACACACACACACACACACACACACAACTAGGTATCCCAGTTTTTTGATTCAAGAATCTAGTTCAAAACTAAGTTTTTTTTTTTTTAAGTAAAATGCAGCAAGTATCATTTTAGACTTGATCATAAATTATATTAGTAAACACTACTAGCTGGTCTTTCCATTAATGGAGATTTCAAAACTTAAAATATAAATCTAATAGGCATAAAAATGGGCCCACCAACAGATGGTCAGAACGCTCACTTTTCAGTGTGGGATTTTTCTTAATCCATTCAGTTTCTTGCTGGAGTTCTGCCTTCACATTTGTTTGGTGTCTCAATCACTTCTGTTGGTTTAATCTCTCAGTTGAGCAAGCCTCCAGCTCTCTACTCAGTTGGGGAGAGGCAATTTCCAGTTTGTGAAAGGTGGGGAGGGAGGGATGGATGGGTGTATGGGTGTGTGTGTTTGTGTGTGTGCACAGAGAGTGACAATGAACTCTAGGATCCTAGATCCTTATTGAGCAATAGCCCCAACTGTATTTTTAAATAATAAATGTGCTTTTATCTCACAATTTTATGTAAACTCTTGTAATTCAGCCATAGCCTCTACTTCTATGTGACTTCATTTCAATTACCATTTAATCAACATATTTTTGTTCTGAAAGACAGTGAGATTTTCATCATCCTTTCTATCTAGATAACATCTAAAGACAAATCCCACAGGACTGAGTATATGAACCCAGTAGTTACACACAACATGAAGTAAGCTGAGGTCAGAACCATGGGCAGAAGAGAGATCAGTCGCCAGACTTAATTTAATCAGAGAAAAACCTTTTTAATTATAGCATACACTTACATGTGTATATTCTTAAATTAGAAACAAAGTTATTCAAATATAGTTGATAAAAAAGCAATAAACTTGGAAAAGTTGTAGAAGGAGAAACTGAAGATTTCCTGGGAGATAAAGATAAGCAGTTAGATTTTTACAGACAATACTCCTATCAGCAGAAGCCATAAAGGGCAGAATACAGGTATCAGCAAATCTGAATGTTGAAATATATTTTGGGGTAGAGAGGATGAAGGGATTTTTAGGAAGATTTCTGTCTTTTACTGAAAAGCTATCACGTAAGTGGACTAATCCAAAAACCAACACTTAAGTAAAAACACAAGAGAGACTTCCTTGGTGGTCCAGTGGTTAAGACTTTGCCTTCCAATGCAGGAGGTGTGGGTTTGATCCCTGGCCAGGGAAGTAAGACCCCACATGCCTTATGGCCAAAAAGCCAGAGAAATACACAAGACAAAACAAAGCTAAAACTCCTGTGATTTATGCCCACTGGGGACATACACAAATGGAGACTGGCAGGCAGGGGAATAGGGGACCCAGCCCCTCATCTCATTTCAGTTCTAATAAGAGTTTGCCACTTACTGTCCAGTCTCAGATATCACTAAAGAAGTTTCTTGTCAGTTTACTTCTCAACTGACTCCCTTACTATGTATAAGAAAATAAAATGAACTTCAATTAGAAATAATCCAAAGCCTCACAAAAGCCCAAAACTGAGGGAAATTCTACAAGAATCTTGGAGATTACTCATTCCGTATGCATAAAGATTTTACTAACCATTCATCAAGTCTGAGCAAAATTACCAAAAGAACAAATGAACGCAAGCAAAGATTTAGCTGCAGCATGTTACTTCTCTTCAAACTGCAACATTAGCTCCCTTTTAACCAAGAAGTTGCCTTTCACTTAGATCATGCATGGTTTACTGTAGTGTTTTGTCTTTCTTTAAAAGTGTTTTTCTTTCAAAATATAAGTACCAAAGGGTCTATTAAATTCATATTTAATTAATTGTACAGTTCTAGAAACTACTCATATACAGAGGGCTTTTATCCAGCAAGTGCACTGCATAAAAGTAGTAGTTTTAACTGTTGCACAGCTTGGGTATTTCAAGTATCTATTTAGATTTAAAACACTTTGAGAAAGAAGTACAGGACCATGGGGTCACAAGATCTAAACTTTAGTCGAGTTTGTTGCTCCTTACTGGTGAAATCTCGGCTCTGTTATTCAAATGCTTAGGGTTTCACTTCCAGAAAGGAATGAGGAAAGACTGAGCAAAAGGGATCTAGAAAGAAATCCTAAAATGTCCTTCTGCTTCTCAAGAACTGTGAAGGGTCTACAATGATATCCTATGTTGGCAAGTTAGTTCGTCACTGTTTCATGGAGCTAATGGAAAACACAAGACTCATCAGTCAGAGAGGAGGATAATTTATTGCTCACAGCAATAATAGTTGGCAGAATATCAGCATTTTTGTGCTGGCTATTTAAGTGCCTGTTCCCTCAGGCAACACAACGGGATTCAAGAGAACTGAACACTGGTTTGTGTTACAAGAAAAGACCACACAAGCACAGGAAACAGGGCTCTTATAATAGAAAGTGTGCATGCCTGCCCTTCGTTCTAGAAGACACAATCTCCATCTCCAACACATTTTCAGTACACAAATATTCTTGATATTCCAAAGATACTCCAAAGCTATAGACAATTAAGTTTCTCTCTTACAAGATTTGAAGAAGAAATATAAGAAACACATGGAGAAGTATCTCCCAGCAACACCTACTTCTTATCTACATCATTTTAGCATCCAACAAACTTTCCCATGGATGCTCCACTGTCAACCAGTCTGAGTAATCTGAATCACAGAACTTAAAATAAAAGCCTTCAATTTAATTCACACAGCATATAATTACAGCTACCACCAAGAGGACTACAGGACAGGAGGAGGCCAACTTGCAACGTTGCCCTCAACCATACCCACCTTAGGGTCCTAAACCCATAGAAAATTGTGTCCAATTACTTAGATGTGTCCTCCTTTTAAAACATAATAGTACTTTGTAATGTTAATATATATAACAATATTATTATTACTATAATAATACTAAGATAACAATATTATTATTACTATAAAAAGTAATGTATCTGGTTTTTAGAAGGCAAATGTGAATAGTCTATTAATTTACAGTACTCATTTCCCATCTCAGAAGAGCTAGAGATGTGAAATGACATTTAGTAAACAACTCCATTTATAGATAAGAAAAACAAGACCGTAGCAGAAGAAATACTTGTTCAAGTTCACAAATAGTGTGTTAACCTAGGTCTCTTAGCTCCCTGCACATGTTATGGTTTAGAATACTTATCAAGGGACTTCCCTAGTGGTCCAGTGGTTAAGACCACGTGTTTCCACTACAGGGGACATGGGTTGTGGAACTAAGATACTGTATGCAGCGTGGCACAGCCGAAAAGTAGAAATAAGTAAGACAATATGTATCTGTTGGCAAAGTAGGGTTCCCTGGCACACCGTCTAATATTTTTTTCTGGGGAACCTGAACGACATGCCAACATACCTCATCTATGTAACCAATTAGCAAACAATTGAGTGCTAAACTGTATGTTACCAGATAATTCTTTTTTTTTTTTTAACCAGATAATTCTTAAAGATTTTTGTGATCGAACTCCATTGAATAAAAGAAGGAATGATGAGATATTGTAAGAGATCTCAGCTAATGAAAGGAAAAAAAAAAGAAAAAGTGAACATACTAAGCTCAGAAACGATGCCTGTCACAGCTTGTAACAGCCCATCACAGCTGGTCAGGGAGGTAGTAGTGTGAAATGGAGGACAGGAAGCCCTGACTGTGTAGGAGAAGTGTTAGTCCAGATAAGAAGTAGGCAGCATCAAAGAAAATCAGGGAGAAGAGCAAACGCCTGCAAAATGACAACCGAGATCTCTTATCCTGACCAACTCAGCCTCCAGGTAAAGTCAAGCTTCAGGGTGGGTGCAGAAAAGGACATATATACATACACACAACTTCTATGTATTATGTATATACACTATACATGTGTGTATGGTGGTTCAGTGGTAAAGAATCCACCTGCCAAGCAAGAGATGTAGGTTTGATCTCTGTATCAGTAAGATCCCCTGGAAAAGGAAATGGCAACCCACAACCCACTACAGTATCCTTGCCTGGACAATCCTGTGGACAGAAGAGTCTGGTGGGCTATAGTTCATGGGGTCGTTAAGAGTTGGACATGGCTTAGAGGCTAAACGACATATACACACATCACATATGCTCTAGGCCATGGTAAAATTATTTGGGGGGAGGCAAGTGAGTTATATAGTAATATAAAATAAATATATATATATATATTTTTGTAATATTTATAAATTGGAATTTTCTCTTTATGCTTTGTTATAACTTCTGCCAGATCTTAGAAAATAAACTCTGTAATTTACTGACAATCAAGTTATCCAAAAGGTGCACTCATATCTAAACAATAAAAGACATCAAATCATTCAAAAGAAAAATGAAGAAATACTTAGGATTGTGTGTGTGTGTGTACACACATTCTGATTTGCCCATACAGACATCTACCATTCACTAAATCATCATTCATTCATTCTCTATCAACTACAGATGGCCTGCTTTTCTAATAATCTTTGAAAGAACAGCAGTGCAATATACACAAAAGTCTCTATTCTTGGGATGTTTATATTTCAGCGGGGTAGGGAGATATTTTCATATATATAATATGCCTATCAAATTAGACATATATGTATAATGTACAGTATATACCTAACATTTTTAGCTGTAGTACACACAATATCTATAATATACCTAATAATGTCAGTCTGTAAAAAAAAACAATAGACGATAGAAACTTTGGTGTGTTCAGAGATTAAGACCAAAGCTACAGACCCAAATCCTCCCACTGCCATGAATTAGAGATGTGATCTTAACTGAGTTATTCAACTGCTCTGTATCTCAACTGTTTCTTCTTTTTCTTCTTCTGTTCAAGTGTACACCTTGCAGGGTTTTTCTGAGGTGAAAATGAATTAACATGTGTGAAGTGCTTATTCTCTGCCTAGCACTTAGTAATCCCTCTGTAAGGAGTAGATACTATCGCAATGGAAGGTAGGAGAGCCAGATTAATATATTCCAATCAAAACAGTTGAGATTCTGTTATTTTTCTCTTCAAAAGCCTTCCTTTGTTTCTACAACTTGCTTTTGAAACCCTGAAGTGCAAGCACACCAGGCTCTTCATCTTTCTCTGAGCGTGTCTGACCATCATACATACATACACGCACGCATGCACACACACACACACACCTATGACATTTCAGAGGTTCTTTCTCCCGAATTCCAGCCCAAGCATGTCTGCCAAATTATGCTAACTCTTCCTGCTGCTGCTGCTGCTAAGTCGCTTCAGTCATGTCCGACTCTGTGCGACCCCACAGATGGCAGCCCACCAGGCTCCCCCATCCTTGAGATTCTCTAGGCAAGAACACTGGAGTAGGTTTCCATTTCCTTCTCCAATGCGTGAAAGTGAAAAGTGAAAGGGAAGTCACTCAGTCGTGTCCGACTCCCAGCAACCCCATGGACTGCAACCTACCAGGCTCCTCCATCCACGGGATTCTCCAGGCAAGAGTACTGGAGTGCGGTGCCACTGCCTTCCCTCCTGCTTCACGAGCCTTCCCAACTATTCTAGGTGGGGCCAGTTGTTTATCTCCTAGCATTCCTGGTGCTCTTGATTTTTCTATGCCATTTCCTGGTCAATGACTTTCAGCAAAATGCTCCAGCCTAACTGTGTGTCAGGATCCCTACTGGTAAAGTGGAAGTGATAACACCACCTGATCCTACTGAGTTACTGTGAGGGCCGATGTATGTAAAGTGCTCATAAAAATGTTGGTGCACAGTAAATGTTCATGAATGTTACTGGCATTTTTATTATTATTAAAATTCTGTACATAAAATGCCATAATTATTTTTTTCTGCTTCTTACTAGAGTCTATATTATTGGTGTGAATAAAAGGGACCACATCAAGCCTTCCTCAGCTTTGCATCTTCAGTACCAAATGTCCAGAACACAGAAGAACCAAGGAAATATTAGGTAATTATTTTATAGCACTAGCTAACACAGTGTAAATGCTCAAAAAACATTTTTTTTTTTCAAAAAAGAACTTGAATGAGTCCTCTGTCATCCTATGATGGGAGTGTGTTCATTCATGTACAGTCTCTAGAGTTATTTTGACTATTTCGTGAAAAAGTTTGATTTATGTGATATATGGGGAAGTAATAAAAGATTGTATACTACACTGAAAGTTTTGGTTGAGGCTTTGAAAAGTAATTAGGTCATGAAGGCCCTGTATTGCATATTTGGAAGTTTCTAAGAGAATTGATCTTAAAAGTTCTCATCACAAGAAAAAAGCTGTGTAACTATGTGAGGTGATGATATTAGCTAAACTCACTATGCTAATCATTTTACAATATAAGCATATATCAAATCATTATTATACATACACCTTAAAATAATGCAATGTTATATGTCAATGATATCTCAGTCCAACTGGAGAAAATATGGCAACAAAGAATAAAAGAAAAAAATTGGCATAATACAGTAGAATCTACCAAAAAAAAAAAAAAAAAAGCCTAGAGCATTAAGCCTAAGTGCTTTCCTCTAAAATTGGGAATAAACCAAGAAAGAAGCTACTATCTTTATTTTTATTTATTATGATGCTAGAGGTCATACCCAGGACAATGGGGCAAGAAAATATAAAGATATAAGGTTAGAAAAGAAAGCAATAAAAATAATCATGAATTTGCAGATGACAAAGAATACATAAGATGATGAAAACTATTAAAAGTAAGAGCTGAATTTGACAAGTTCATGTTTCACATTTATTACATAAAAACCAATTGTCTTTCTAGAAAACAATTATAATAGAGATAAAATGCTTCAAATGCCATCATTCACAAAGAAAATTCTTTAAATAGAACACAAAAAAGCGTTAACCATAAAAGAAAGGATTTGACTACTTTAAAAATCAAGAAAATCTCTTCATTAAAAAATGGAGAAAAGATAGTTACAATGCATATATTCGGTAAGGCAGCAGTTCCCAAACTTTTTGGTACTAGGGACCAATTTCATGGAAGACAGTTTTCCCATGGACCAGGAGTGGGGATAATTTCAGGATGATTCAAGTGCATTACATTCACTGTGCACTTTATTTCTATAATTATTATACCAGCTCTACCTCAGAGCATCAAGAATTAGATCACAGAGGTGGGGAATTGCTGTAATAAGGGACTCCAGAATGTATGACAAATTTCATATGCTCAGTAAGATAAACACCAACCAACAAAACAGAAATATAGACCAAAGCTTTAAATGGATATTTCATACACACAAATTACATAATTCAAATGGCCCAATAAATAAATAAAATGGTGCTTTACCTCAATAGTCAACAGATAACTGCAAATTACCTGCATCACATTCCTAAGTGATGCCTTAGGAAGCATCACCATGAACAAAGCTAGTGGAGGTGATGGAATTCCAGTTAAGCTATTTCAAATCCTAAAAGATGATGCTGTGAAAGTGCTGCACTCAATATGCCAGCTAATATGTAAAACTCAGCAGTGGCCACAGGACTGAAAAACATCAGTTTTCATTCCAATCCCAAAGAAAGGCAATGCTAAAGAATGTTCAAACTACTCCACAACTGGACTAAAGTCACACGCTAGCAAAGTAATGCTCAAAATTCTACAAACCAGACTTCAACAGTACATGAACCGTGAACTTCCAGATGTCCAAGCTGGATTCAGAAAAGGCAGAGGAACCAGAGATCAAATTGCCAACATCTGTTTGATCATCAAAAAAGCAAGAGAGTTACAGAAAAATATCTATTTCTGCTTTATTGACTATGCCAAAGCCTTTGACTCTGTGGATCACAACAAACTGGAAAATTCTGAAAGAGATGGTAATACCAGACTACCTGACCTGCCTCCTAAGAAATCTGTATGCAGGTCAGGAAGCAACAGTTAGAACTGGACATGGAACAACAGACTGGTTCCAAATAGGAAAAGGAGTACGTCAAGGCTATATATTGTCACCCTGCTTATTTAACTTATATGTAGAGTACATCAAGAGAAATGCTGGGCTGGAGGAAGCACAGGCTGGAATCAAGATTGCCGGGAGAAATATCAATAACCTCAGATACGGGATGACATCACTCTTATGGCAGAAAGCAAAGAAGAACTAAAGAGTCTCTTGATGAAAGTGAAAGAGGAGTGTGAAATATCTGGCTTAAAACTTAACATTCAAAAAACTAAGATCATGGCATCTGCTCCCATCACTTCATGGCAAATAGATGGGGGAACAGTGAAAACAGTGACAGACTTTAATTTCTTGCGCTCCAAAATCACTGCAAATGGTGACTGCAGCCATGAAATTAAAAGACGCTTGGCTTCTTGGAAGAAAAGCTATGACCAACCTAGATAGCATATTTAAAAAACAGAGACATTACTTTACCAACAAAGGTCCTTATGTCAAAGCTGTAGTTTTTCCAGTAGTCTCATATGGATGTGAGAGTTGGACTATAAAGAAAGCTGAGCGCCAAAGAATTGATGCTTTTGAGCTGTGGAGTTGGAGAAGACTCTTGAGAGTCTCTTGGACACTGAGATCAAACCAGTCAATCCTAAAGGAAATCAGTCCTGAATATTCACTGGAAGGATTGATGCTGAAGTTGAAATTCCAATCCTTTGGCCACCTGGTATGAAGAGCTGACTCGTTGGAAAAGACCCTGATGCTGGGCAAGATTGAAGGCAATAAGAGAAGAGGGAACAGAAGATGAGATGATTGGGTGGCATCGTCGGCTCAATGGACTTGAGTTTGAGAAAACTCCAGGAGATGGTGAAGGACAGGGAAGCCTGGCGTGCTGCAGTCCACGGGGTCACAAAGAGTCAGACGTGACTGAGCAGCCGAACTAGAACAGAGCCTCATTCCTCTCCCCAAAAGTCTCTGGAGATGCTGTCAGTCTCCTGCCGCCTTGAGGATGTTTGCTGGGATGCAAGCCGTCATCCCTGGGTCCAGGATGGAGAAGAGGAAGAGTCCTGCCTTACACTCCATTATTCTAGGGAGGTCCATTATAGACTGAGTGTCCACCCATGGCTGGGTCCTTCCTGATCATAGATGAGGAAACTGTGGAATATGTCTCCTGTCCAGGGAAGAACAATCCTGACTCAAGGAGAAGCTCTGTGGTATGACTGCAGAGGGGCTGCTAAAAGGGAATTCAGGAAATTGAGGATGAGGGGAGTGAAGTGTGTGAACGAGACTCAGCCATGGACCCCTAGAGGTGAGAGGGACCCCCAGTTTCAGCTCGGCAGCTGTGATGGCCAGTTTTGTTAGTCAGCTTGGCAGGGCNTAACTAAGATCATGGCATCCAGTCCTATCACTTCATGGCAAATAGATGGGGAAACTGTGGAAACAGTCTCAGACTTTATTTTGGGGGTTCCAAAATCACTACAGATGGTGACTGCAGCCATGAAATTAAAAGACATTTGCTCCTTGGAAGAAAAGCTATGACCAACCTACACAGCATATTCAAAAGCAGAGACATTACTTTGCCAACAAAGGTCCATCTAGTCAAAGTTATGGTTTTTCCTGTAGTCATGTATGGATGTGAGTTGGACTATAAAGAAAACTAAGCACTGAAGAATTGCTGCTTTTGAACGGTGGTGTTAGAGAAGACTCATGAAAGTCCCTTGGACTGCAAAGAGATCAAACCAGTCAATCCTGAAGAAATCAGTCTTGAATATTCACTGGAAGGACTGGTGCTGAAGTTGAAGCTCCAATACTTTGGTCATCTGATGCAAATTACTGACTCATTGGATAAGACCCTGATGCTGGGAAAGATCAAAGGTGGGAGGAGAAAGGGATGACAGAGGATGAGGTGGTTGGATGGCATCACCGACTTGACGGACATGGGTTTGGGTAGAGTCCGGGAATTGGTGATAGACAAGGAGGCCTGGTGTGCTGCGTTTCATGGGGTCACAAAGAGTCAGACATGACTGAGCGACTGAACTGAACTGATGCCAAAATCTCAATGATGACAGTTTGAAAAACCTGGAATTACCAAGGGCTACAGAGGATATAGGGGTTTTCCTGGTGACTCAGCCGTAAAGAATCTGCCAGCAATGCAGGAGAAAGGCATTCAATCCCTGGGTGAGGAAGATCCCCTGGAGGAGTACATGGCAATCCACTCCAGAATTCTTGCCAGGAAAATCCCATGGATAGAGGAGTCTGGTGGGCCACATTCCATGAGTTCACAAACTGTTGGACACAACTGAAGTGACTGAGCACAATTGCACAGAGGATTTGAAGTAACTAAAACTCTTGCTCAAGGCTCGTGAGAAGGTAGAGAAGTAAATCACTTTAGAAAGTGTTTGACAGCATTTATTAAAGCTTGGTATGAGACACAGCAACTCCATCTGTAGGTGTATACCCAGTAGAAATGTACACATTTGGGCACTAATAGACACAAGCAAGAATATAGCAGCACTATTCCTAGACATTATATACAAAGACAATCCATATTTTTGTCAAGGAAAATGGATCATTTGTGATAGTTCTGTAAAACTGAAAATCATACAGTAAGAAGAAACAACTGTGACATGTAACAATGTGGGTTAATCTCAAAGACAAACGTTAAGAACAAGAAGGCAGGTACAAAACAATATGTGACATGCAACTTTTCTTCTATAAGTTTCAAAAATGGCCAACATTACCTAATGATATTTTAAGATTGAGGTCAGCTTTCGAGAGGGTAGTGACTGGAAGGGGGGATGTGTAAATCTCCAGGTTACTGACAATAGTTTATTTTTTTGATGTGAGTGGTGGCTACAGATGTTTTCACTTTTTAAAAGGTCTCTGAATTGTATATTTATGATTGGTGCTCTGTTCACCTTAATTTTCAATAAAGNAAGATTGAGGTCAGCTTTCGAGAGGGTAGTGACTGGAAGGGGGGATGTGTAAATCTCCAGGTTACTGACAATAGTTTATTTTTTTGATGTGAGTGGTGGCTACAGATGTTTTCACTTTTTAAAAGGTCTCTGAATTGTATATTTATGATTGGTGCTCTGTTCACCTTAATTTTCAATAAAGAGTTTAGATGTGTATGTGTTTGTGTGTGTGCGTGTGTGTATATACATAGGTATGCATAGAGATGGGAGGTGGGGGTATTCAAAGATTAACTACACTGAACCAGGTTTTACAAAGGTAGTGACTATGTGAGAAGCCTAACTCACTGGTACAATATGCCATTCCTCCACAATATGCAATCCATCATGTCTGAAAGAGCTCATAATTAAAGTAATCCAGCATTACAGAGAGATTGTTGTAAAGTCTGGAACCACAGTATGATAAGACTTTTTTATTAAACAGCTATGGAAATATCAGTATTTTCAGATCAGGTGTTAAATAACTTCATAAACATGTTGAATCAAAGTTGGTGAAAAGAAAAAAAATAGTTTTAATAATAAACATTATCCTACCTCAAAGAGATTGAAAATTTCAGTTGAAAAGTAATGTATTCCCCTTGCACCCAAACACACACACACACACACACACACACACTATTGGTTTGCAAGTTCGCCCTTGTTCCTGGAGGGCAAGAGTCCAAGCAAAGGGGCAGACCCCTCCAAGATTGGTAGGTGCAGGTTTGATAAACAAAAGAACTTTTGGAAGAGGCTTGCCTTCAGCAGTTGCAAAATGAGTTGACCTTAGTACCTGCAGGACACAATCTTAGAAGTTTATAGGGAGGACTTAACTGGGTTCAACACATGGTCAGTTCAGATGGTCTCAACAGCATGTTGGTCTCTCAAGGTTATGTCCTTGAAAACAGCTCCTGCTGGGAATGTGGATTTGAAATGTACATTCCAAGAACACGGGAGGAGTGAGGACCCCTGATTACCAAGGTTCAGTTCTCTAGTCACGTCCTCTCAGTGACCTCCTCTAACACTCTACTCTCATGACGGCCTCTTACCATCTTACAAGCTCCCCCCTCCTCTGCACTGTGCCCTGAGAGGTCAGCAAGGGGCTTGGAGCTTCACTGGAGTTGAGGCGGCTTGTTCAGTGGCTATCTGGCTACACTGAAGGCAGATACCACAGCAACGGTACAGGCACATGCAACATGAAACACAGATTAACATGTTGATCTCCAAAACAAGTAACATATATTTATATATATTTTTTTCCATCAAGAGCCCCGTGATCCGAACCACTGATTTATTATAACCTCTAGGCTGGGGGTCATATACTTGGGCATTAGCAGACTCATCAGGTCTGGAAATACAATATTCTGTTGGATAATGGCATAGGTGTCTCCTTGTGAGGCAGTAATAACGTCCAAGGCCACATATGTTGGAGGACAGCTTTTCACATTAGAGACATTCAGTGTTCGGTAAGGACAGCCTTTGTCAGCTATCATTTCAGCCTTGCTGGGTAAATTATTGAGGACCTGTATGTCAGGGAACAAAAACGACAGACAGTCCCATGATCGCACTAGTGGAAGACAGATCACGTACACCTCGTCTTGAGAAGAGGGAGATGGGCAGCTTCAGGAACTTGACCTGGTTGCGCAAACCATACATATTGGCCAGGGGAGGCTGTGCTGTCAGGAGAAAAGAGATGGACCAGGGAAAGGATATGGCAGTCCAGACCTATTTTCTCTTTTTTCAATGGTACATGTTCGATTTCAAGTATAGCACATTTTAACAGGTCCAGTTTGCAGCAGGCCAATGGAATCTCAGGGGAGATTAAGCAGTTTCCCAGCACCCGGGAATGTGAAATAATTTACCGATCTCAGTGGAACGTCTCATTGTAAATTCCAGTGGAGAATGCCTTTCCCCGGAGTGGCTGGGTTTCCTATTCTCAGCAGCATAGCATGTTGATCCANAGGTCCAGTTTGCAGCAGGCCAATGGAATCTCAGGGGAGATTAAGCAGTTTCCCAGCACCCGGGAATGTGAAATAATTTACCGATCTCAGTGGAACGTCTCATTGTAAATTCCAGTGGAGAATGCCTTTCCCCGGAGTGGCTGGGTTTCCTATTCTCAGCAGCATAGCACGTTGATCCACAGTGGGGTCTGGGCAATGGCTGTCTGCCACAATTTCCATACCTTTATGCTGCTGAATGTCTCGACAGGTGTTCCCAGTCTAATGTGTGGAGCAACTGGCCTTAACAATTGATCCTTGAATGTACTAAAGCCCTAAACAGTACTTTAGTCCACCTGGCCAAGGTAGTTTTACTTGTTAGGGATTTAATCTGATATTTTAATATTAAATTTTTTTCTTCCAATCTTGCTGCCTATGGGTTATAGAAGACATGCAACCTCTACTCAATGGCATGTTCCTTTGTCTAGTCTTATACCTTTGGCATATGATCCTCAATCTCTGCCTATAATGATGGTATCTGTACACAGAACTTAGCTTTTCTAATCTCCATAATGATGGCAGCCTAGATCACATGGCAGTAGTGGAAAGATTAGTTTAGACCAGTCACAGTGGCCATATAAGCAAAGACATATTTATAACTCTCACTTAGACAGAGGGAGTCAGCTACTGAGAATTCCAATGAATGGTCCTAGGTTCTTTAGGCAGTAGCCTTGGCATTCTTTAGAACACACAGGACATACTCTTACTGCATTAACCATTACTGCATTCCAAGGGCAACCAGAATTTTTGGCTATGCACTACCCCACCCAGAACTATGGTAGCTATTTTTCCCATGTACCCAATCTGTTATATCTACCAAAGGATAAGTTTCTAGAGTTTATACCCAGGCTAAGGCATCAGTTCCCTGATTGTCAGGGGTTATCAGAACCTTATAAGCCAGGATGTGAAAACAGTGAGGACTGCCTCAAGCTCTTGCAGAGGAACTCAAAGTTCTTCCACATATCCTGCCCCACAAAGGCTTATTCATTATTTATCCATCAGTTTCCCATTGTCCAAGCCATCAGGTTAATCCCTTTAGAAGAGCTCAACTGTCAGGGACCAAAGGAATAGTCAGGGAGAGATCAAAGAAAGAGGCAGAACACTCCAGATTGGTAGGTGACAGACTTAACACTCAAGGATACTTATATACAGGGCTTGTCTTTGGCAGCTGCAAGATGAGTAAATTCCCATACCTGCCCACTAGAGTCTTAGAAGTTTATAAATAGACCTGAACTGGCTTTAGTCATATTTTAGCCCAAATGGTCTAAACAGCACCTTACTTTCTCAAGGCCACCTCCTTGAAATGGCTCCTACTTTGAGAACAGTGGGCAGAATGTACATTCTGAGAACAGGCAATAGGGTGAGGAACCTCTGATTGCTTGGGTCTAGGTCATAGATCAACTGGCAGTTTTGTCTTCTTGATGACCTTCTCCAACACACACACACACACACACACNATGGCTAATGGCATCGCTGACTCGATGGACATGAGTTTGAGTGAACTCCAGGAGTTGGTGATGGACAGGGAGGCCTGGCATGCTGCAATTCACGGGGTCGCAGAGAGTCAGACACAACTGAGCAACTGAACTGAAATTATATTATTCAGTCCTTCCAGAAAGACAGTCAATATGTAAGTCATTCAGATTATGGTCTGAAAGTATTTGAATATTTATATCATCCATAGAAAATGATTGACATAATCCAATTGGACACTTTGTACATTCTAGATGCTGTAGGGTAATGCAAATATCACTGGGCAATAGGGAGCACCCTGAAATGACAGTGCACATTTTATCTAAAACCAAGGCAGAGCATTTTATCTAAAATCTTGTAGGGCATCCACTGCACAGCTCCAGGAGGTGTCATTTACGCGGATGCTGAAAGGATTATGTAGATGGAACTCTGGAAGCTGTACAACATGGTGATTCTAAAACATGCCTAACCCAGTGAGAAAAGAAAATATTTTTCCAAAGATTAGTAAACAGCCACACTATAAACATAGGAAAAGCAATTATAGTACAGTTTTATTAATTGACTGATACTTTTGACAGTTCACTTGGAATACCACGTCACTGACCCCAAGTCTTATGGGACATTAAGCTAGAAGAGGGTGTCACAGGACCTGTATCCTGAGGACCCTTTTGCTTTCAATTATATTTTCCTATAGACACAACTGTTCCATAGATTTCTGAAACATCTTTTCCCCCTTCCATTCATATTTATAAACTCTACAGCTCTGTTTGTATAATTTGTATGTCTTCCCAAATATTTTTAATGCCTTCCAATTGAATCACTGAAAAAGACATTATCATGCTTTCAGTGCTGCTCTCTGATCATTAATAAAGACATTACAATTTTAAAAAATTCACCCTTGTTAAACACATTTTTGCAACTTCAAATTATTTAAAACCTAAAATATAAGTAATTTGAAGACATTGCCACATATTATTATTCTTTGCTTACCATCTTTTAGCTCATTTTCTGTTCTTGAAGCTGAATTTTTCTGGTTTGATTTGAATCAATTTTCCCAGTAAAATCTCACTGATGTTATATCAATTACTGTAAGAGTAGAATATAGGATGAGCACTATACTTAATCCTCTCTATTCATCTCTGAATTTAGTTATTCTAACAAGAATGCTGTTCAGTGTGTGTATGTATGTGTGTGTGTGTGCGTGTGCACGCACGCAGGCATGTGTGTTGAACGAGAGCAATGTTGGAGAATGAAGAGTGGTTTTTAAAAATATGCAATTTACAGAAATAGATGTACTATTCTCGGAGAGAGTAGCATTAAAGTAAAAAAAGAAATGAGAATCTGGGTCTGACCATCATGTGAACTAACAGAAAGGAGGGGGAGGTGGAAAGCTGGACATCAGAGCAGTATTCTCCTCAGACCTAGGCAAGCAGGGCCCTTGCCTCAGGGGACCTGGTGCCATGAAGCTCCTTTCTTGAAATTTTCTAACTTCGATTCTGGCCACATTCTGGTCCCTAGGGTTAGCCAGAGTAGGCTGGAATAGAGTATCCTGAGTCCAGACCCGGACCCATAGGGGCCCCAGTCTCTGGGTCTCCCCTTCAGATCATTCTACCATCTTCTTCCCACCCACCTCTCACCACATGGGGTCAACCAGTTGCACAGATGTGTTCAGGGGTTAGAGGACAGAGGGTCATTCCAGGCTCCATGGTTGAACCCTAGTCCCAGAAAGGTCACTTGGCAAAGAAACCATTATTTGTGCGCTCAGTAATCCTTTCATAGGTCTGTGAGAGACTGGCCCACAAGAATGGTGCTGACACGCTGATTGGAGTGACTCAAATTCTTGATACAGACAGGAGTCTCACACACAAAAAAATATTTACTAAACTTTATGGTAATGCTAGGGGATGCTCTGCATTAGAACATTTGTTGTTTAGGTCTCAAAGAGTTGGACATGATTGAGCAATTAACCCTCTTTCCTGACCAACTCTTTGTGACCCCGTGGACTGTAGCCTACCAGGCTCCTCTGTCCAGGGGGTTTTCCAGACAAAAATACTGGAGTAGGTTGCCATTTCCTTCTCCAGGGAATCTTTCCAACCCAGGGATTGAATGTACCTCTCCTGCATCAACAGGCAAGGCAGATTCTTTACCACCAAGCCACCAGGGAAGCCCTTAGAATATTTAGATGACAGGAAATCCCTGTTAGTCACTGAAAATTCTACACGAAAGAGTCATCGGAAGCTCCCTGCAGATATTTTTTTTTTAAAAAACAGACTTTAAAGAATCTGGCTACAAAGGGTTTGAAATCATAAGGAATCTTGGCACTAACTTGTTATATAAAAAGGCTCCTATATTCTCTTTTCTTTTCAGAAGTTTGGAAGATGTCCACATCAGTTCAGCTCAGTTCAAGCACTCAGTCATGTCAGACTCTCCGCGACCCCATGAACCACAGCACCTCAGGCCTCCTTGTCCATCACCAACACCCGAAGTTCACCCAAACCCATGTCCATCAAGTCGGTGATGCCATCCAGCCATCTCATCCTCTGTCGTCCCCTTCTCCTCCTGCCCCCAATCCCTCTCACCATCAGGGTCTTTTCCAATGAGTCAACTCTTCACATGAGGTAGCCAAAGTAGTGGAGTTTCGGCCTCAGCATCAGTCCTTCCAATGAGCACTCAGGACTGGTCTCCTTTAGGATGGACTGGTTGGATCGCCTTGCAGTCCAAGAGACTCTCAAGAGTCTTCTCCAACACTACACTTCAAAAGCATCAATTCTTCAGCGCTCAGCTTTCTTCACAGTCCAACTTTCACAACCATACATGACTACTGGAAAAACCATAGCCTTGACTAGACTGTTGATATCTAATAAGCAAGTGCAAGGAAAGATATGGGTAATATCTACAGTCAATTTATTTTAAAGAGACAGTTTCAAGGACATAATCCTCAATAACGTGTGTAGGACTCTTCCAAGCAGTTGAAGGACCCCAAGAGCAAAATTAAGATGTTCTCAAGTCAGAAGAAATTCTGAAACTGTACTGCAGCAGTAGCTCATGTTTGAGTTTCCAGCCTCCCACCTCTCCTACAGATTTTGGACTTGTCACCCCCCACAACTATGTAGGCCAATTTATTGAAAGCCATCTATAGCTATCTGTCTATCCATCCTACTGGTTCTATTTCACTGGTAGCAACCTAACTGATGATACAAGACAAGTGTATCTCTTCAAAGTTCAAATATATTTCTTGATGCTGAGCCCCCTTGGCCCAATGTTCAGGATGACCTGCCTTCACTCAACCAATCACTGTGCTCAGAGGAATTGGAAGACACTGGTTGGCTAAGTTGGGTCACAAGTTCACCCCTGAAATTAGAGGTTAAGTCATCTTCCTCAATAGCATGATCAGAGAGTGAGGATAAACAGCTCAGCAAAGAAAAAGTGGATTCTTTTCCTGGGGGAAATGGTGCTGGCTAGGCATTCACATCAATTGCCCAACAAAAGAGGATTTAAACATCCGCCTTGTCTCAAAACTGGCGTTAGTAGGCACTAAGCAGGTTCATATTGATACAACTTCTAAATATTAAGGATCTTACCAGACTAGATCATACGTTCTGATAACAGTCAAAATTTCCCCCCAGATTATAATTCATTCGCTTCTTAAATAACTTAAAGTGAATATACCAGTCTTCAAATGCATGTACTTGAATTTTTTTTTTCCAGCAGACCAATTTAGTGTCACAGCACTTGCAGTTTCCTTTAGTTTTGCTACCATTCTTTTTTTAACACTTGGTTACATGTCTTGTTCCCTCATTGCTTCCTTGACCTTGGCTATCATATCTACACAGTGTTTTCTTTTTGCTCTTGAATCTTTTATAACTAGCAGCTGATAAATTATCATTTTATTGGTGGGCTGGATTCTAGTCACAATGGTGTTACACTAGTTAGGAAATGGAGAAGTGGACTCAGGGTAAAGGAAGGAGGCTCCAGCATGGCCTGAGGATCCATCTGGACCTGACCTTGGCATTGATGACACCATTATCTTAAAGGCAGTGTCATCCCAGAAATCAAAAGGTTTCTTAGGCAGTGTGTTCCAAAGATCAAATTTTACCAAGGACAGAGATCACTACAACTTGAACAACCTCAAGGGTCTTTAGTCTTGAGAAGGAGTTTGGGGTTGAGTTGGACTCTATGCAGTGGATCAGACTGGTTGTGGAAAAAATGAAATATAGGCATTCTCAGTAAAGTCAGAATGATCAAAGACTCCATTGAAAATAATCCCCTCCCTTAAAAAACTAGCAATAAAAATACCATATAACACAGAAATCTCACTATTGGGCATATACTCTGAGAAAACCACAATTCAAAAAGACACATGTACTCCAATGTTTGTTGCAGCACTATTTGCAACAGCCAGGATATGGAAGCAACCTAGATGTCCGCTGATAGATGAATGGGTAAATAAGATGTGGCACATATATACAACAAAACATTACTGTCATAAAAAAAAAAGAATGAATGAGTCAGTTGTAGTGAAGTATTAATAGATGAACCTAGAGCCTGTTATACAGAGTGAAGTAAGTTAGAGAAAAACAAATGTCATATATTAATGCATATATATGGAATCTAGAAAATTAGTACTGATGAACCTATTTGCAGGGAAGCACTGGAGACACAGACGTAGAGGACAGACTTGTGAGGGGAGGAAAGGATAGGGAGAACTGAGAAAGTAACACTGACATACATCCAGTACCATGCGTAAAACAGCCAGCTCGTGGGAAGTCGCTGTATAACACAGGGAGCCCAGCCTGGTGCTCTGTGATGACCTGGATGGGTGGGGTGGAGGCACAGGAGGAAGGCTTAAGAGAGAGGGGAGATATATATTTATGGCTGAATCTCATTGTCACTAGGGTTTTCCTGGTAGCTCAGCTGGAAGAGAATCTGCCTGCAATTAAGGAGACACCAGTTCAATTCCTAGGTTGTGAAGATCCACTGGAGAAGGGATAGGCTACCCAGTGGTAACCTTGGGCTACCCTGGTGGCTCAACTGGTAAAGAATCTGCTTGCAAAGAGTCAGACTCCACTGAGTGACTTTCACTTTCACTCGCTGTATGGCAGAAACCAACACAATATTGTAAAGCAATTATCCTCCAATTTAAAAAAAAGAAAACAATCTCCTCCTGTGTGGGATTTTTAGATGCTCAGCCTGGCTGGAAAAAGGTATATTCTAAAACAGAAAACGACAAGTATGGAAAGAAAGGCTGTAGCCAAACCATGAAGAGCCCTGGCTGTCATTCATAATAATACAACCCAGGGAAGAGGAACACCCTCTTATCCAGGAAGGAACATAATGAAACAGATGTTCCAGGAAAAAATGTTGGTATCTCTGTTATAGAGACAGACTAGAACCAGGAAGAGCTGAAGAACATTGTAACAAATTCAGCTTGAAATCAATACCAATAATCCTTACCATTCATTTGGGATTTGTGATACTTTGCAGTGTTCACAGAATCCTTTCAAAAATATGGGATAATAATGGAAAAGTAATGGGAAAATTGAAATATATTATGAAAGCATCAGAGACATGCACAGATTTTCAGCACAGTAATGTTGGTGCAGTTATACGTATTGATTCCTCATTCAAATACAATTAAACTTTGAAATCAACTGCATATGGATTCAGACAGTTGAAAATGATATATTTCTTCAGTCCTTAATAGATGTCCAAACTGTATGGAGGAATGAGAGAAAAGTGAGTGAGTAAATTGTTCTATTTTAACTTTAGGCTAAATTAACTCTTTACGGTTCAGTATGTGTTTGCATTGTTCTTTTAGTTGCCGCAGTGTTTTCACACTAAATCTCTTTGGATCTTTATACTATCCCATTTTAAAAATAAGAAAAATAAAGTTCAGAGATGGCAAAGCATTTATCCTGCAAATCAGTTGTGTTTTAGAGGCAGAGCTAGATTAGAGCTTGGGCCTAGGCACCCTTCAGCACAGAAGGAGCTATTATTCTGGGAGGTAACAGTACAAGGCAAGACAGGACAGAGACAAACTGTTTCAGAGAGACTGACAATGATTCCCAGAGCTAAAGGAGAACAAAGAACTGATCTAGGTTTGAGGAAAATGGGCAGAGATAATTATTCAGATTCTGCCAATTTTTTTTTTTCCAAATTCAATATACTTTCCAACCCATAAAGATAGACAAGCTCCACCTGGAGTAATCCATCCAATGTGGAACCCAGAGCGGCTAATTGGCTAATTCTTATTCCATTGGGCTGGGGAGGAGTGAGCTTGCATTGTATCTGATAATCAAGGCATCCGCAATGGCTGTGTGGGCTAGGCTCTGCCCAGTGCATCCAGATGATGGCTGAATAGTCTAGTGTCCAGTCTGTGCTCTTCTCCACAAGCCAAGCTTACCCTGGTTCAGGTTGGGTCCACTCTTTCTAAGGTACACAAAGATGNAGCTTGCATTGTATCTGATAATCAAGGCATCCGCAATGGCTGTGTGGGCTAGGCTCTGCCCAGTGCATCCAGATGATGGCTGAATAGTCTAGTGTCCAGTCTGTGCTCTTCTCCACAAGCCAAGCTTACCCTGGTTCAGGTTGGGTCCACTCTTTCTAAGGTACACAAAGATGCTCTAACTATGGGCTTAAAGTGGTCCTAATATAAGGCAATTCCTGTAAAAGGCCTGGCCAGGCTACCACAGAACTGAACTCCAGTATATTCTATCATGTGTGTGTGTTTTGTGAGCGAGAGAGTATATATAAGTTCATCAGATGGGCAAAGCAGTGATTCAACTTATCAGAAATTTAGAAAAATGTTTACTCATTTTTATCAAAGAATCTAACACTGTGTTTATTGAAGTCATTTGCATTATTACACGAAGACCCTTGGGTAAGACCAAGAGAAGAAAATGAAACAGTTCCACATCCTTGCCAACTTTCTTCCCATCCTGAGTGAGGCTATCAAAACACTTAGCAGGTTCTAGAACCTAAGGGAATCCTGGCTGGTTCTCAATCTGCCCCCCTCTTCCTGGTCACTTTGTACTAGCTCATTGTCAACTCTGACATCCCTCCTGGATACTGCTGCTGCTGCTGCTAAGTCGCTTCAGTCGTGTCTGACTCTATGCGACCCCATAGACAGCAGCCCACCAGGCTCCCCCGTCCCTGGGATTCTCCAGGCAAGAACACTGGAGTGGGCTGCTAGCAGATTGCATTTGGACAAATTTCTCCAGCCTACAAAGCATGCCCACACCTTTCTGCATCCAGTCTCTGCTCCCACAGTCCTTGTACATCCTCTGGGCAAGGATGCGTACACTGAGTACTGTCCCACTAAAGGCAACTAGCCTTGACCCAGATTAAATGTTTAAAGGTGTGTTTTGAGCCATACATACTCTTTACTTGGGAGAATGAACGGCTGCTGTCATGAGACTAAGATAATTAACACAGAAGGACAAAGACGGTAGAATATTTCAGAGGAATAGCTTCCCATCAACTGAAGCCCTCCCCTCATCACGTCACCTGTGAGATGAGGTCACCGGGGTGTGTCAACCGTGAATGGTAATTATCTGAATGAGTGTGCATAGTTAGTAGGTGTCGATAAATGTCCACTTCGGTACACATTGTCAGTTGCAATTTGCATCAACCCTCCTTCCTCATGGCAGAATGATCTAGGCTGAGAGGTAAGGTGAGGCTCAGGAATATCTGGGCTTAATTAGCTGGTATTTGAATGGAAGGTGCTGTGAGCCAAGGGCAGGAGGTCCACGAATGGGAGTCAAAAAATCAATTGAGGGGAATCAAAAAGACATGTAATTAAATGAAAGACAGACTTCAGGACAGATGCTTGGGACGATCTGACTTAATTCCAGGGAAAGGTAGTCAGGGTCAAAGCTAAATTTTAAAGAGTAGAAAATAGATCTTCCCATTTACTTTGTACCTTGCTTGGCTAGACATGTGAGCTCAATGATAATGATAGCAAAGTGATACTTTGTTACATCTCAGGTACTATTTTTAATGCTTTATGTGCTTTAACCAATATAATTCTCATGTCCTATAAGGGAGGTATTCTGACTTTCATCCTCATTCTACAGATTAGAAAATTATGGTAGAAAGTGTTTAAGTAAATTTGCCCAAGATCCAAATTAGGAAGGCTTGTCTTTCTTCTTTGCAAATCATGAAAAATATATCGGAGATAGTGAAAGCTAACAAAGTGAGAGTTTCAAAAAACTGCCAGAAGGAAATGAAAGTTGACAGAAGTTACTCGTAACTATGGAGAATGGCTTGAGGGATACTGCCCTGAAAATTTCTTCTCCTTGCTCTGTCCTTCTGCCTAGAGCTGCACCATTGGCTTCTCATCCAGGTTAAACCTTGTGATCTCTGTGTTTTTCTTTCATATTTCAGTTGATCCCAGCATGGGTCATAAGATTCATCCATTCTAATAGGATCTGCTTATTCAGAATGATCCTGGCTTCCAGAAAGAGGAGATTCTGAAACACGTGTAAAAGAGATAGGTGAAAAGGCCTGGAGGAAAAATGGAGGACCCTGCCTGGTTATGAAGTCTATAAAGAAAAGAAGGTGTGAAAAAAAAAAAAAAAGTGGAGTCATGATATTCTGAATCCAGAAATAAATTGACTTGCATCCTGAAAAACGCAGACTGAATCCCCAGATTGAGAAATGGTGATGTCTATGCAAAGGAGAAACTGTGTGAGTGTAACAGATCGTGTAATTAGTTTTTTTTTTTTTTTTAGTTTAAATACTAAGGAAATAAAATAAGGAATGATAGTGGATACACTCTATTGTTCTTCACATTCTGGTCAGGAAACTGAAGTTCAGAGAGGTTCAGTAACCTATCCAAAGGCCCTCAGCTAGGGAGTGGCAGAGCCCCAACATGTGCTTAGGCAGCTCAACATCAGAGTTTATCCTTTTAACATGTACAATGTACTGCCTTTTATGTGAAGCAGGTGGGCGAAATGCCGGCCAAATCCAGTCCACAAACTGTGACTGGGGCCAAAGCACTGTATTTGGTTCAGGGTAAACTCACACAATTATATAAAGCAATGCTTTTCAATTCAACAAACACATACTCCTATGCTTTGGCATTTTGTTGCCTACTCCTGGGAAAATAAATGTAAGACTCAGCCCTCGAAGCAGGAGACACTTGGCATCTCAGAGCACTGGAGGAAACACAGAAGCACTTCTGTACAAAGTAATGGGTCCCACACTCAGAGGAAAGCAGGAAAGGTCCAGAGGATTTACGTGGGGTGAAAAAGTGGTCAGGTAAAGTGCCTAGGAGAAGTAAAAAATCCATCAAAGAGCTTGTGGCTGGACATGTGCAGGAATCACTGTTCTGGCTGGAACACTGAGGGAAGAAGGGAAGATGCTCTCATAGGACTGCAGATTACAATCGGTTTGGGATGTCTGGATAAGGAGTTTCTGATTCTGGAAGGAACATCTTTTGAAGAAAGGGGTTGACAGGACTCCTAAAGATATATCAAATGGATAAATGGTTGTAAATGAAAGTTGCAGACACATTTCAAAAATCACCAGGAGGCGTAAAGGCAAGAAAGTCATGAATATAAATACATTGTCTATGTAGTTAAAGACAGATGTCTCTGTGCTATTTTATCTTTTAAAAAGTAATCATCTGGACAGAGTCGAAGAAATTTAATACAAGTGCATCTGGACAGGTGAGTGAAGCAAGGGTGGGTCATATAATGAAGAAAGAATAAGATTCAGAGGCCAGTCCAAGATAGATACTGGGGAAAGTGTTCAGGCCAGAATTCAGATCATTAGGGAAGCTAAAAGGATGCAGTTTTATTCAGCAGAAGCACTCTGATCTCCAAGAGCAAGTCCCCTACCATAGCTCTGAGAAGAACCTCTGAAGAATCGCTCATGCAAAAACTGCTTCATTACCACTGTCATCAGCCTCATAGGTGCTCACAGATAAGTAGACACACGCTCCACTGCATCTTGTGAATATCATACCTTTTGTTCAAATATCACATTGAAATCCTAGGAAGGTGTCATTTACCCTACCATATATTTTTTTCTACTCAATTGAAAAATACAACACAAAAGATATGCATAATGGCACATCAACCACTCCTAAAGATTGAAATTTAGTGTAACAATGGAAATTGGGAGGTACCCAATGTGTACAGTCGATATCCACCAGGAGAGGTGGAATGCATACTAATTTTGAATTAAATATTCACAAAACAGTAGTTTTGTAGATTGTTCTTATTTTCCTCACCGAGATAAGGTAAAAATCAATAAATGCACACTTCTTTGTTAGAGTATTGGAAAGATACACTCAAAGTAGGAAATATATGTATTTGTCTTCAAGGATTTTATTGGGAAAATGAGTCTTACATCGTGGAACTGTAAGTAGTGGCCCTGTATTGAGAAATAGAGAAGAGTGCATGGTCTCCACAGTTTCACAGAATTGTATACTTAGAGGGCAAATATATTCTTCTAAAATGCTTTAAAAATAACTTCATTCAATAAAGAATTTTCCCCGCATTTTTTTTCTTTTTCTTTTCTTTTTTTTTTTTTTTTGGTTTCTGATATGTCCTAGATACTGGAGAAACAGAGGAGGTGAAGAATGTTTTCTGCCCCTGAGCAGCCTATCAAGTAAAAGAGATGTCACATAAACAGTTTAAGTACCACAAAAAGCCACATATAACAGGGGGATGAGTCATACGCTTAGTAACATAAAGAAAGGGTGACTATCTCTTTTCCCATGTATGATTTTATTACTCAGGAAGTGTCTTCCACAAAGTCAGACACCAAGACACATCTTTCTAGCTTNTCTGCCCCTGAGCAGCCTATCAAGTAAAAGAGATGTCACATAAACAGTTTAAGTACCACAAAAAGCCACATATAACAGGGGGATGAGTCATACGCTTAGTAACATAAAGAAAGGGTGACTATCTCTTTTCCCATGTATGATTTTATTACTCAGGAAGTGTCTTCCACAAAGTCAGACACCAAGACACATCTTTCTAGCTTTGACTGCCATGATCACAAAATCCATATTAAAAATGTAACCCCACTGACTATATTTGGATGAGCAATATATCCAGTATCTATTAATTTTAGCCTAATGTGTCTTAAAGGGTAAGAATCATGCCCAGTTTTAATATAATTTTTAAATAATTCTCATAACATTAGACATGATGATTTATATAAGTATAAAAGCACAGAGCAAATCAAAGCCTAGACTTTAAACACTTAAGGCTCTTCTAGAAGTGAGAGTCAGGGTGGAGAACAGGAGGCAAACAAGGCAGCCAGGATGCAATATTTAAAGAGGTAGTCACCCTTCCTTGACTCATCCTGACAGTGAGAACCTCCTTAAAATGTGTGCCCCAGGTACCCAGCAGGCTTCACCCTAGTCTCAGCCCCCAGTGGATAGTTTAAAGGGAGAGCAAAACAGAAGGGAAGGTATGTCAAGCCAAGTCTCCTAACTCCTCCCAACCCCCGTCTCACCCTTTGTGTTCATACATGTGTTCCCTACATCTGTCTATTTCTACTTTGCCATTAGGTTCACCTGTACCAATTTTATAGATTCCACATATAAGCAATATTTGTTTTTCTATGACTTCTTTCACTCTGTGTAACAGTCTCTATGTCCATCCACCTCTCTGCAAATGGCACAGTTTTGTTCCTTTCTATGGCTGAGTAATATTCCAGTAAATAGATAATGAGAGCCTGTATAGCTCAGAGAACTCTACTCAGTACTCTCTAGTGACCTGAATGGGAAAGGAATCCCAAAAAAGGGGGCTATATGTATACATATAGCTGACTTGCTATACAGTAGAAAGTAACACCACATTAAAGGAACTATACTCCAATATTTTTTTTTTAATAGGAGGAAATGCTGTCAAAAGAAGTAAGGTGAAAAGACAGCCTTTGGAATGGGAGAAAATAATAGCAAATGAAACAACTGACAAACAACTNTGTGGGGTGGGAGGGGGGCGGGGGGGTCGGGATTGGGAGCTCACATACCCTTGTGGCTGATGCATGTCAATGTATAGCAAAATGAATACAGTATTGTAAAGCAAGATCCAGAGAGTTGATGTGGAGTGGAAAGGGGAGGAGTTCAAGATTGGGAACTCATATACACTTGAGATGAAAAAAAATAAAATTAAAAAAAAACTAACTAAAAAATAAAAATTAAAATTAAAAAATAATAATTTTAAAAATTAAAAAAATAGAACTCCCATGTGATGCAGCAATTCCACTCCTGGGTATGTATTAGAAGGAAAAGAGAACACTAATTCAAAAAGATCCATGCACCCCTTTGGTCACTGCAGCATTATTTACAATAGCCATATCTTCCAAAAGATAGGGAAGCAACTTCTTTCTTCTTTTGAAGAAGGCTGGTCAAAATCATCCTTGATCCAGTCACAGAGTTGGCTATAAGCAGTGAAAGACACCCCAAAGCAATTCGAGTAATTTTTGAGGGGCTCTTAATATCTTTTATTTGAAAATGTACTTGAGAATTGTTCTAATCAGATCTAGAAACACACACAGGCACTTTATGGAAGGGAGATCTTATGCTCAGAAACCCTAGAACAGGAGGTGCAGCACACCAGGCAAGATCATACAAGGAAGCACCAAGTTTAGTTAGGAGCAGGAGGAGAAAATGGGGGCAAGAGCTTTTACTGTGGTTTTCAGCTGAAAGAAAAGGTCAAGGCAGGGATAGCAGTTTAGAGGAGTTTGGTGGTGGTGGTTTAGTCACTAAGTTGTGTCTGACTCTGTGACCCCATGGAATGTAGCCCACCAGGCTCCTCTCTCCATGAGATTTCCCAGGCAAGGATACTGGAGTGCATTGCCATTTCCTTCTCCAGGGGATCTTCTCGACCCAGGGATGGAACCTGTGGCTCTTGCTTGGCAGGCAGATTATTTACCACTGTACCACCTGGCTAACCCAGAGGAGTTTAGGATTGCTCAGTTTAAATAATATTGGCAGGTTCCATCCCCCACCAGCAGGGCTGCCCCTACTTATCAAATACCTGGTCTTGGGATGATAAGGGCCAGGAACAGTGGCTTCCAGGGTGAGAGAAGGATACAGGAGGCAAGGACTCTAGATTGGTTGGTTTGCTTATGAAAGGCACATATCCTAGTGGGAAAGTAATCTGCTTTCTCTAGGAATTAGCTAACTTTGGGAGGCAAGTTCCTTCCAGTGTCAGGGAGACCCAAAGATGTCAAAGCATCATAATAAAAAGAGATGCTTAATATATGCCTATATTTTAATAGTTACTGTTTTCTGTATTTCCAATACTCCTGAGGCCTGTAGGAGCACTGAGCTTTCTTGTTCTCTTACTCAGAAATACTATGGAGGCATTAATGCAGCAAAGTTTGGGAAAACTTACAATGTCAACCCATGGGCTATAATCAGAGGACCCTGGCTTCCCAGAGTGTTCAGTCCAGCATTACTCACAACTCTTTTGAAAACTGCACACAGAGAAAGCTCTTACTGTACTCTAGGTACACATTTTTAACATTTCTACTAACTCAACACCCTAGGGTTTTAATCACCAAAAAGCTTATATAAAAGGTGCAAAAACTGTGGGCTTCTTTCCACGTTGTGTTTTGTGAAAGAAATGGAAAAACAAAGCGAACAATATAAGGGAAGTTAAAAAGACAAAAGTCAGGTTTCCCTGGAGCCATTTTGAACCAAGTTGCTGACACGGATACTCGGCTTCCAGATGAAATTAAACGTGTCAGAAGTTCCTTCACAAACCACATAGGTGGCCACATCTTTGTTCCCACTCAGTGAGGTACAAGGTGAGATTTTTAGTGCCAGGAAAGCTGTCAGCTGAGAAGCCTAGAGAAAAGAGCAGCTTAAAATTATTAAGCTACGGTATGATCTGATTTACCAAAAAGACCGAAAAGAACGGAATTTTGTTCAGCTTGTGTTAACAATGTTGAAAGTGTGACAAATGGAAATGAACTTAGTTTGAAGATATTTGAGAGGTGCAAACATCAAAGGGGCATAATTAGAAGCTAGTGTTTAGAGCAAAAAAAAAAAAATGGTAACAGATTCATGGTTGATAGGAATTAATTTCAGGTCTGCAATTTCTATGGAGCTACAGAGTTAGTCTCCCAAAACATGCGCTCAGTCACTGAGTTGTGTCCTGACTCTTTGTGACCCCTTGGACTGTAGGCCACCAGGCTCCATTCTCCCTGGGATTCTCCAGGCAAGAATACTGGAGTGGGTTGCCATTTTCACATGGAAGGTTCCATTTTCTTCTCAGGAACTCTCCTTATCCACATTAGCATTCTTGTTTGTAAAGACTGTCTGAGAAACTTCCCATTCTTGAATGTGGTTTGTATCATAATGTATTGATGCTGTGGGTTAAACGGTATCCTTCAAAAAAAAAAAAAAAAAAAAGATATGCTAAAAAAAGTCCTAAGCCCCAGCAGCACCTCAAAATGTCACTTTCTTTGAAAACAGGGTCATTGCAGATGTTTAGTTCAGAAAAGGGCATACTGGGACTAAATCCAGTATGACTGGTGTCCATATAAGAAGATAGCCATGTAAAAAACATGGAAACACAAGGAAAATGACATGTGATCGTAGACACAGAGGTTGAAGTTAGGCAGCTACAAGCTGAGGAATACCAGGGATTGCTGGCAAATGACCAGAAACTAGCAAGAAGCACAAAATGATCTGCTTATAGGTTTCAGAGGGTGCATGGCCTGTGGACACCTTGCTTTCAGACTGCGAGTCTCCAGAATTGTGAGACAGTAAATGCCTATGGTTTTAAGTCATTCAGTTAATGGTACTTTGTCACAGCAGCTATGGGAAAGTGCATACAGGCTCTAACTACCAACCAGGATGTTTCTTGTGCATCCTAAGCTTCTAATTTTGAACACTGAATTCAGTTCTCTTTCTTCTAGCTTTGGGGAGGANCTTTCAGACTGCGAGTCTCCAGAATTGTGAGACAGTAAATGCCTATGGTTTTAAGTCATTCAGTTAATGGTACTTTGTCACAGCAGCTATGGGAAAGTGCATACAGGCTCTAACTACCAACCAGGATGTTTCTTGTGCATCCTAAGCTTCTAATTTTGAACACTGAATTCAGTTCTCTTTCTTCTAGCTTTGGGGAGGAAAGTTAATCCTCTCTCCAATTTTGTTACATGTTTCTGTGACATCAGGAGTAATTCCCTAAAGAGCAGAAGGTTAGTCAATAGAATACTACTAAGAACTTGTTCTTTGAGAACTGAGATTTGAATACTGAAGGGACTCTTCAGAACCTTTAGCTCCAACCAACAGCCACCCAAGGCTGAGCTTCTGTAAAATATGAAGTTCAGAGGAGAATCATGAATGGCTGAGAAGTAAGATATGACATTAAGTGACTTTTGAGATGAATCTGAAATCAATAAAGTATCCTAGACACCCCAGAGAGTGTAGTGATCCTCTTTCACAGGGCAAGAAAGATAATGAAAAATTGCATCCAGTTACCCACTAAAAGCAAAACAAAGCAAACAGACCCACCAGGGGGGAAAAAAAAAAACACCAAATAAGAGTTTGAGTAATCTCTGTAGGAGGTAAGCAGTAAACATTACTCAGTGTTTGCGAGGTTTGGATGAAAAGAGCATCCCTTTTTTGCTGCCCAGGGGATTAGAAACTAGTTTAGCTTTCTGGAACACCACCTGAGAATGTGTGCCCAAAGTCTTTAACACAAGCATAGATGTCTCATCACCAAAACGCAATTTCATCACCCTGTTCCATCTCCAATGCTCTCTGCAGTGTGTGCAGGCTGCCCAGTGCTCCAGCAAGTCTGAGGGCTGCACTTGTTTATTCCACCATAAACACGTATTCAATACATGGGACAATGCTCCTCCTTGCAGCAGCCTTCAAGAGATCAAGACATGCCACGCTGGGAAATAACGGTAAGGCCACATCTTCCTGGGGATAGGCGCAGTCACGCAGGGCCACCATCTCATGTCATTGGCCTACCAGACATAAGAGAAATCCCAAGCTATTCAGGGGTGTGTCCCAGAGTGAGCCATAATTACATCAGTAGGAGCCTGTCAAGATCAGGCACCATTCTGAGCATGATTGTTTCCATGGGATTATATAATGAAGATAATCACAGTGGTCTTGCCAGAGCCATTAGAATGCCTGTGGGATTGACGGTCATTAATGAAATAAGTAGCAAAAATAAGAGTTTATTCAAGTAAACAGACCCAAGAGGGGCATTCAGTCACATCCAGGCAGTTCTGCCTCCTGCTCTCTGACTCGTCCTACTTTTGTCGTGAACGTATGATGATGCCACTGTGTACAGGACTCAAATCATCATCCTGTCCTTACCTTACTCTTTCCACCTCTACAACCTTCGCAACTCTTATTCATCCTTCACAAACAACTGCTGTAAAAGACTTGGCAATTGCACTCATAGAAATGAAAAGGTATGTCCACAAAAGCTTTGCACAACAATGCTTATAGCAGCCTGATTCATACTAGCTAAGACCTGGCAATAATCCATTTGTCCACAAACTGTGGTATAGACATACAATGAAATACCACTCAGCCATGAGAGGGGACAGACCACTGATACATGGAACAACACAAGATAATCTCAAAAGAAAAACATCATGATGCTGTAGTGAATGAAAGAAGCTATGTATGATTTATATGAAGTTCTAGAACACTAAGGTGAAAGTAATCACAGGTTGCCTTCCATAGGAAGGTGGTGAGGACAGTCTGGGCAATGAATTTAAATGTTCAATCTCTTACACAAGATAATTTAAATGTCCAATATATTGATAGGTGGTGTGAGCTACACAGGTACATGCACCTGTTAAAACCGAGTAACTTGCACACTTAGAATATCTGTACTTCACTGCAGGAAAATTATACCTCAATAAAAACATCAATAAATGAATGAAAATCCCACATGAATTTCCTACACTAGAGGTGCATACAGATTTTTAATAGAACAGAGATTTCCTTATAGGTCCAGCAAGAGTTATGTGTATGGAATAGGATGTTTATTGCAAGGTTGCCCAGCTACTGTGACCCAAGTACCTTAAACTGAATGAAAGAGAGGAAGGTGTTTCCCACTGATGCTCAGCTCTCAAGACCCAGTTGTACCTTATTGCTCCCCAAAATTCAGACTGGCATTGGTATAGGTCTCAGATGACCTGGGTACCCAGTGAGGACTGGGATCTTCATAGGGTTTTATGCTCCAGTGAAGACAGGCATCACTTTCTCTCATCCACTGGACCCTTGAGAAGAGGGCCTACAGAACTTTTCTCTTANGTTTCCCACTGATGCTCAGCTCTCAAGACCCAGTTGTACCTTATTGCTCCCCAAAATTCAGACTGGCATTGATATAGGTCTCAGATGACCTGGGTACCCAGTGAGGACTGGGATCTTCATAGGGTTTTATGCCCCAGTGAAGACAGGCATCACTTTCTCTCATCCACTGGACCCTTGAGAATAGGGCCTACAGAACTTTTCTCTTGAAGACCCAAGGTGGTATATTGGTTCCTGAGCTTTCTACCACTGTTCACAGGATCTCAAGCAACATGGAGAAAAGTTTACAGGATGGGGTTGGACAGAGGCAAATACTAGTGAGGCCATTAGGAATGCACTGGTGACTTCAGGCTGACAAATTATGTAAATACAGATTCCAGAGAGTGGGACAGTGGGCCAGACAGAGCTGAAGNAAAGACCCAAGGTGGTATATTGGTTCCTGAGCTTTCTACCACTGTTCACAGGATCTCAAGCAACATGGAGAAAAGTTTACAGGATGGGGTTGGACAGAGGCAAATACTAGTGAGGCCATTAGGAATGCACTGGTGACTTCAGGCTGACAAATTATGTAAATACAGATTCCAGAGAGTGGGACAGTGGGCCAGACAGAGCTGAAGCTGTCAGTTCAGTTCAGTTGTTCAGCCGTGTCCAACTCTTAGTGACCCCATGGACTGCAGCACACCAGGCCTCCCTGTCCATCACCAACTCCAAGAGTTCACTCAAACTTGTGTCCATTGAGTCAATGATGCCATCCAACCATCTCATCCTCTGTTGTCCCTTCTCCTCCCACCTTCAATCTTTCCCAGTATCAGGGTCTTTTCCAATGAGTCAGTTCTTCGCATCAGGTGGCCAAGGTATTGGAGTTTCAGCTTCAACATCGGTCCCTCCAATGAATATTCAGTACTGATTTCCTTTAGGATGGACTGGTTGGATCTCCTTGCAGTCCAAGGGATTTTCAAGAGTCTCCTCCAATACCACAGTTCAAAATTCTTCAGGGCTCGGCTTTCTTTAGTGGAAGGACATTGTGTGGCAGTAGAGGTTTCACCGTCCTGAGGGTCCCCACTCATTCCATGGCTAATTCCATTGTAATGGTAGTTGTAATGGCCTCATGCCTCTGGCCCTTTATGCAATTAACCACTTGTTAGGTGGAGGGGCAGGGAGGTAATGCCAAGTCCTACATCCAGACTTAAAAGAGGTATCTCCTCTCCACAGTCTGATGGAGAAGCAGTGACGCAAAGCAGCTAAGAGCACAGACTAGAGCCAGAATCTTCAATCTCAGTTTCACCTTTTCTAGTTGTTTGAACTTGGACAATTAATCTCTTCTTCAGTTTTCTCATCTATAAAAACAGAGATGTTTATATATAGGGTTGTTGGGAGAATTGAATGGGTTAACTAAATGGGTAGAGTGCTCACAAAAATGTCAGGCAAATAGTCATCAAAAAATAAATTTTAGTCATTGTTATTAAAGCTTGTCTTCTTGTTCATGCACATTATACACAAACGTATCGATTATTCTACTACCAGAAAGATAGATTTTATCAGATACTCAGAAATCCAGAGAGACTAAGAACCAAGGAGGATCCACTTCAGGAAAGTAATTTCTTAATTTCCTGATCCCATAAGTGAGGTGGTTTTAGTTGATAAGTCATGTCTGACTCTTGTGACCTCAGGGATCGTAGCCCTCCAGGCTTCTTTGTTCATGGGATTTCCCAGGCAAGAACACTGAAGTGGGTTACCATTTTCTTCTCCAGGGGATGTTCCCAACCCAGGAATCAAACCCACTGACTCAGGTCTCCTGCATTCACAGGTGGATTCTTTACCACTGAGCCACCAGGGAAGACCCGAACCTATAGATATGCTGCTAAACCTAAAAGTAGCCCAAACACCTAGGTTGGATTTCCAGACAAAAACAGCCATAACTTGAAAATCCCCTGCTCGGGACTTCCCTGGTGGTCCAGTGGCTAAGACTCTGAGCTCCTAATGCAGGGGACCCAGGCTTGATTCCAGATTAGGGAACTAGGTCCTGCATGCTGCAACTAAAGCTCAATGTGGCCAAATACAAGTATTTTTAAAAGATTAAAAATAGAAAATTCCCTGCTCATATCAAGACCCCCAAAAGCACTCAGTGTTACCCAGTTATATGCAAATTCATATCTTTCAAAACATTCCAAGATGTACTTCCCTTTGCAGGGTTAAAATTTCTTAAGTCTGAATTTTTGTCTAAAAAACATCTTTTTCATAATTTTTGGGTGTGTTTGCTTATAAGTTTCATTGATTTTAGCAAGTCCAATATAAAACAGCTATGTTAGAAGGAAAATCTATCTCACTGATTAAAGAAAAGTCTGTATTCTTCTCACTGGGTGAACAAAGCCAGTGCAGGACTAAAGAAATAGCATTAAAAACATAATTAAAGGAAAGAGAGGGGGAGGTATTTTTAAAATCTATAATTTTAACCAGAGTTGGGATTCTCTGCACTTTGTGTTTAACTCTGTATAATCTTCAGACAATCTGAAACTTAATTCTTTAGCTCTTATCTTTACACATTTACCCAGAGGACCAAGATACATAAGTGGAGAATTTGTTTAGCCCAGAGACTTGTTTTGTTTACAAAATTTATTTGTACATTTCTCTTTATTTTTTATAAACCATGAGGCAATCTGCTCCATGTTCCACAAATGCTGAAATTACAAGTGGGTCATGCAATCCTGATAGCCATAATATCTGCTCTATAGATTCAGCTTGATAAGATAGAAAAATTCCAGACATTTTATTTCAGTGAGAAAATAAATTGGATGCATGACTTTTGGCTTGCTGCAATGGCCTCCACAGTCCATGTGGCTTTCTCAGAACTAATAATTTAATTATGGTAAGTACAGGGTTCTTTTGAATTCATTCAGTTGGTGTATATGTACATTCACTTGCCAACTGCTTCTGTAATGTTATTAATAACTATATGCTAATTATGTCAATAAATTAATTGAATCTATACTCCTGTTGGTATGGCCTTTTTGTCCTTCTGTTGCTACTCTTTCCTTTGGACTTTTAACCCTGGGATCTAGTAAACTGCCAGTTTGCTCCTCATGTACACATTTCCCCTAAATTGTTATATTTCACTGCACACTCTGTTCAGCATTAAATATCTTCTCCTTTAATTCATTTATTGACTTTTGGATATTTTGCAAGAAATGCTGCAGCAGTTTAGAAATTTATTTGGTAAATCATGGACTGACCCTTTCAATCACTTAATTAACCACAAATGAAAGATTTGAATAGGTTTATTTTTCATTTTACAATAGAAGAAATTGTAAACCAGAAGAATACAAATTAACAATGTAACTAACTTATTATTGAATCAACATCATTAGCATCATCAAATATCAGGAAGTGGGGCAGGGTCTGACACCTCACCCTGACATGTATGCAATGCTATACTCCTTTCCCTCAAATCGCATTCAGATCATTGCACACACAGAGTGCAACTACCAAAATGCAGTAAAGGCATGACTTTTAAAGAAATATGATGCCCCAAGCAATCCAGTCGCTATATGAGACAGAATGAAATGCTATGCCTGTCAGTTAAACTTAGGGAACTGGAGGAGAAATTTCTATGAAAGGCACTGTTCATCTCTCAAGAATATTTTCTTTAGCATCAAGTTATAAGCTGTTGCTGTCAGAGAACTTTCTGGTTTTCTGAGTTTTTGCATACATTATATATAATGTCTATTATGTATCTTTACCAAAGTGGATTTCAGAGAAAATAATAACATCAGTTTGCCTTGTGCTAAAAAGGCAGGCACTTAAGGAGCAAAGCGTCCTTCTCCTCTAGCCTTCTCGTGCTGGAACAAAGAGCTTTGGCAAAAGAGCAAATTCCTTTGTCCTCTTCTGATCACTGAAATAGCCACTCTGCCATCAGTGTCCCAAAAGAGGAGTCCTTACGCTTAAGCTTCATGTGGAATTCAAGTCTGCTGTCCTTAACTGTTGAGAAGCTCCTGGGGCAACAAGGGAAGACAGCCAGGAGGCAGGACCACGCATCCCCCCATGGAGGTTACTATCTAACAGGAACACTACTTTCTATGCTCCTCAACTCATCCAGGGGAGAAAGCCACTGAACAGTTTAGAGGGTCAAAGGACTGAAATAAAATACTTGTCTTGTTTTCTTTTTTTCTTTAGTGAACTTTCCATGATTCTGGCTAAAGCATCACTCAGGGCAGAAGACACATGAGGTGGAAGTTACAGACCAGTAATCCCAAGAGAACCAAGAAGGTTTAGTCAGCTTTTATAGGCAGAAACTGACCTCAGAATGGAAAGGAACAGAATTCTTATCAAAGTCTCAGGCCCTTATATGAGCTTCAACACTCATTTCGGGTCTGTCACCAGGGCATCCAAATGAAACATTTCCATTTCTAAGATCTCCTATCTGTAAGGTAAAGCAACCATTTCTTTTTGTTATAATTCACATTTAAGGAAAAGACACTCTGTAAGTACCATTATTTTAAGTGCATGATCATTTTAACCATTATCATATTTTATTTTCTTGTGAAAGTACATATAGAAAAATTATTTTTAAAAACAGCTTTCAAAGCTTTTAAGTTCAGCTCCTCCCATTCCATTCATCGGCCTGAGAATCCAGAAATGAAGATATGTACACTAGCCTGGAAATTTAAAAATTGCTAGATATTCAAAGACTCATAACTCTAAGGTAATTTTACACTGGGACCAAAGCTGCTATATATTTCCTAACCACTTATAACCTAAGTCCAAAAGACCTGAAAACTGCTAAAGAGTCTATTTACTTTCTTCATATTAGTGTCTAACCTATAATTACCATTTAAACATATCATAAACATGGTTATTTTGAGGTCCTTCATTTTCAGAAGGGATTGACACGTAATAAATTCTCTCTGAAAGTGAAAGTGTCTGTCACTCAGTCATGTTAGACTCTTTGGACTATAGCCCGCCAGGCTCCTCTGTCCATGGAATCCTCCAGCCAAGAATACTGGAATGGGTAGCAATTCTCNACCATTTAAACATATCGTAAACATGGTTATTTTGAGGTCCTTCATTTTCAGAAGGGATTGACACGTAATAAATTCTCTCTGAAAGTGAAAGTGTCTGTCACTCAGTCATGTTAGACTCTTTGGACTATAGCCCGCCAGGCTCCTCTGTCCATGGAATCCTCCAGCCAAGAATACTGGAATGGGTAGCAATTCTCTTCTGCAAGGGATCTTCCCAACCCAGGGACTGAACCCAGGTCTCCTGCATTACTGGCAGATTCTTTACCATCGGAGCCAACAGGGAAGCCCTATCCGGCATTTAATGGTCAATACTGCTAATATTTTTTGCACTTTTGTAATTCTAAATGTCATGGGAAAATTTACAGATATTATAATATTTAGAAGTTATATATCTAGCCACGTGGCAATTTTAAGATAGTTTGTAAGGCAATATGGTATTATAATCTCTTACAGGGATGGAAGAAGTTCTCTTTGATCAGATTATTTAAAAATGTCTTATCATTATAAAGTTCAAAGGGATAATTGTATTCACCGCAGAAATTCAGAGTATAACAGGAACTAAATGTGATTTAAAGACATCATTATTTATATACAAAATGTCCAAAAGTCAAAGTTTAGATTAAAATAAACTTCAGAATTCCCATCCCAATAGTTTCAGGTTTTAAAATTATCCTCCTCTAGCATAGCAATGATAGACAAAGTATAAGATAAATATATTTTTAAAATAGCTCTAGTTCAAAACAAGCTAAAAATTTTCATGGGCCAGAAATAGAATGAGCCAAAGCCATTGTCCTGACAATTGTCAAGTCTGGAAACTGGCAGACCTCCCTCTACCTCCAGNTTAAAATTATCCTCCTCTAGCATGGCAATGACAGATAAAGTATAAGATAAATATATTTTTTAAATAGCTCTAGTTCAAAACAAGCTAAAAATTTTCATGGGCCAGAAACAGAATGAGCCAAAGCCATTGTCCTGACAATTGTCAAGTCTGGAAACTGGCAGACCTCCCTCTACCTCCAGTCAGGTAAAGAGAACAACAGAGTATCTTACGTAATAATCCCCTTCCTCTGTGCCTCCCTCCTCGCCCCCCATCCCACCCCTCTAGCCCAGAGCCAGACTAGGCTCCCCGTCCTATGTAGCAACTTATCACAAGCTACCTATTTCACACGTGCTAGTGAGAGAGGTAAAGCTTAGGCAGTCCAGGCCCCTTTAAGGAGGAGGTGAACATTCTAGCTTGGGCTTCCCTTAAGCCTTGTGCAACAAGGTATCTTGCCTGAGAACTAGCCCTTCCTTAGGAGCTAATGATCACACAGCACAATGTCTTACTCTTGGAAATGCTTTTCTTAGACTCCCTGTTAACAATTACAATTGTAGCAAATCTTGCCTGGGAACCTGTTTCTCAAGACTTGTCCCCCTGATTACTCAGCAACAGTATATGTCTCACCCAGAGACTGAGCCTGGAACCCCTTCTCCCTGGCTAACCTTGTACCAAAGCTATCCTGGGATGTATGCCTTGGGAAAGGGTCTGATGGAACTCTTACAACCTTGAGGTATTCTTTTTATCTATTCTCAGCAGCTGGCTGAGAAGTATAGAAGGCCACCGCTTAAGCTTAAACTAGTGAGGTGGGTACTCGCCCGCCCCCTTCTGATGTCTAAGTCAGAAGCTACTTCTGTCACTTCCACTTTAAATAAAATCTACACAAAGCTCTGGGTGACTGAGACTGTCTGATTCCGGAGTTAAATCTTCTCCTTTGGAGACCAGGAATCCTGCGGCACCATTCACCGCAAGCTATCGATAGTGTATTTATGTCAGTGCTAATTTCTCAACTTGCCCCACGCCCTCCTTCCCCCACTGTGTCCACAAGCCTAGTCTCCACATCTGCGTTTCTATTCCTTCCCTGCAAATAGGTTCATCAGTACAATTTTTCTAGATTCCATATATATGTGTTAATATATATTTGTTTTTCTCTTTCTGACTTACTCCACTGTGTAACAGACTCTGGTTTCATCTACCTCACTAGAACTGACTCAGTTTAAATTATGGATGATTCACATTGTTATATGGCAGAAACCAACACAACATTGTAATTTTCCTCCAATTAAAAACATTATGCAAATAAAAAAATTAGACATTGGCCAACATAAAGAGTATCTTACAAACATGGGAATGAGAACCAGAGTTTGTGACTGATTGGGGTTTCCAATTTCTGTAGGATATTATGGACTAGTATAAGAGTTAGAAACTCCAGGGGCAAGGCCTCAGTGCCCGTCTAAAGGGGGTGGTCCCTAGTGCCATGGCTTTCATCTCCAGAAGCCCCATCACATGTTCATGATGAATAACCTAGAAAGACCCCTATTGGCTCTGTTGGAAGAAATGAAGATTAATCACTGTGAATGCACATAGAGCACTCTCCACAAAAGAAGTCTATATTCTAAAGAAAATACATTTTTACCAGAGTTATAGCCCACCTCTGGGAAAGGGCATTTCTACTCTAGCTGCTTTTACTTTTCTTGTTTTACCTAAGAGGAGAACCTAAGAAACACTGGCAATAGTCACAGCCCAGGGAAATAGGCCCATTAAAAGACCGAGATTTATCATAATACTCTAGAATGTCCCACTTTGCAACATCAACAGGACACCAGTATAATAATAGCAGGTTACAACTGAGAGAAGGACAACTTAGCAGATCCCAAAGTCAAGAGTGGAAACAAAGACAAGGACACTAAAGTAATGTGAACTTCAGGCCCCTATGCTGCACACACACCTCAAGGTTCATTGCAGCACTATTTAGAATAGCCAGGACATGGAAGCAAACTAGACGTCCATCAGCAGATGAACGAATGAAGAAGGTGGGTACGTGCATACCATGGAATACTGTTNAATGAGTACACTCAGCTCACTGCAAGCCAGGGTATCTGGGCATGGCTTCACGATTTTGTTCGACACATTATTGAATATCCTAGGGCTTCCCAAGTGGCTCAGTGGTAAAGTATTCACCTACTAGTGCAGGAGATGTAGGTTCGATCCCTGGGTTGGGAAGATGCTCTGAATAGGAAATGGCAATCCAGTCCAGTATTCTGGCCTGGGAAATTCCATAACAGAGGAGACTGGCAGGCTACAATCCACAGGGTGGCAAAAAAAGTCGGAGACAACTGAGCAACTAAACAACAAACTGCTTACCCTATGTTATGAAGAACATCAGTGCCATTTCATATNTGCTCTGAATAGGAAATGGCAATCCAGTCCAGTATGCTGGCCTGGGAAATTCCATAACAGAGGAGACTGGCAGGCTACAATCCACAGGGTGGCAAAAAAAGTCGGAGACAACTGAGCAACTAAACAACAAACTGCTTACCCTATGTTATGAAGAACATCAGTGCCATTTCATATTCTGTAGAAAAGCAGCCTCCCTTGGAGACACACAGTATAAATTAACATAGGTGTGTGTGTGTGTGTGTGTGTGTGCTCAGTCATGTCCAACTCTCTGCAACCCCATGGACTATAGCCCACCAGGCTCCTCTGTCCATGTGATTTCCCAGGCAAGAATATTGGAGTGGGTTGCCATTCCTGCTCCAGAAGATCTTCCCAACTCAGGGATGGAACTCACGTATCTCACATCTCCTGCAATGGCAGGTGGATTCTTTACCACTGGGTCACCTAGGAAGCCCAGATCAACACAGAAAACCAGAAAAAACCCTCCCTTAAACAAGTTTATTCAGTTTAGTTTATGAAATACTTTCTACTTATTTGATTTAGGAATATATCTTTTTATTCTATACCTTTTACCATTCCCAAGGGAAGTATTTTGGAAACCCCAATTGATCTCAGTGCCCAGATATCAGTCAAATCAAATTATAAATATTAAAAAACTACTTCTAAGCTACCCACTAATTATGTGTCCCTGATTCTATGAATAACAAAACAATAAAACAAATAATTATGCAACCATATATATGGCTATATAATTATGCATTATCTCTTTATAAAACATTTTATATCTGTGTCTAATTGCTATTGCTCCTCTTTCAATATACACTTAGATGGATTTCCTTTGTCTTTTGCCTCTCTGGTTATAGTCTTCAGCAGAGTCACTTCTTTTAAAATGACATGACATTGATTATAGAGACATGTGAAATGGTTATTTGAATTACAATAAAAACTAAGCTGCTTTTACTATTTAAACTGTACACAAAGACACATCAAAATTACTGGCTCAAATGAGGTAGGCTTTTTCTCCCCCCTTTCATGTCATTATCCAGTGCAGACAGGATGTCTCTGCTCTAGGAAGTCCCCCAGGCACCAAGGCAGCTCTGCCTGTCTCAGTTTAGTGCTTTCATGTGTGTTCTGATCATCTCCAATTAGAGGGAAGTAAAGGTAGTAGAAACTCCAGGACAAAAACTTTTAAGAAGGCAACCCAGGGCACTCCCCTGGTGGTCCAGTGGTTAAGAATCTGCTTTCAGTTCAGGGGACGCAAGTTCACTTCCTGGTCGGGGAACTTAAGATCCCACATGCTGCAGGGCAACTAAGCCCATGCACCGAAACAAGAGAACACCTACCCATGGAAACAAATGACCCAGCACAGCCAGGGGAAAAAAAAAAAAAAAAGAAAGAAAGAAAGAAGGTACAGATAGTATTTAGCCACACATCACATTAGTTGGAATTTAGGGCTACACCTAGTTTCAAAGACTTCTGCAATTCTTGCTGGTGCCCACAGGACTAAGCAGAGAGAGAAAACAGAACTAAAAATGGGCAACAACCTGCAATCTCCCATAGCCTATTACTCTAGCCTGCCAAAGAATAATCTGTGTTCTCCCGTACACAGACTTTTGCCCCAAAGGAGACAATACAAGGCCCCCTTCAGTTACTACCTCTATTCCAAAATCCTGAATATTTTAGGTGATATGTAGTCCTTTCCATCAGGTTCAGAGATATCTCCTGTTGGGATATCATCTTGTGATCAGTCCCCTCTCTCTTTTATACAACAGAATAACCCCAGTAAACTTTCCCATTCAGAAAAGGAAATAATTGCCAATGCATGTTGTTGTTCAGTCACTTAAGTCATACCCAACTCTTTGCAGCCCCATGAAGTGCCCCACACCAAGCTCCTCTATCCTCCACTATCTCCCAGAGTTTGCTGAAATTCATTTCCATTGAATCAGTGATGCTATATAACCATCTCATCGTCTTCCACCCCTTCTCCTTTTGCCTTAAATCTTTCCCAGCATCAGTGTCTTTTCCAATGAGTTGGCTCTTCACATCAGGTGGTCAAAGTATTGGAACTTCAGCATCAGTCATTCCAATGAACATTCAGGGTTGATTTCCTTTAGGATTGAGTCGTTTGATTTCCTTGCAGTCCAAGGGACTCTCAAGTGGATGTATGCAGTCACCACCACTAGAGAGGAACTAAAAAAGGTCCCTGCCCTGGATGGTGGAGCAGATTTGTAGATCAGACACTGGTTAAGTCTCTGGGATGAACTGCCCTATCCATTGTCATCCATGCTACTCCCCATGGCAGGGAGTTTCTTCCTGGTCTTTATTCTTGTACTCACATCTGAAATGGGTGCTGGAGGGATATGTTCTCCTTAGAGGCTATGTAGTTTTCTCATAGGCTTTGAGATAATGCAGTTTCAAAAGCCTGGGAGCTTTGCTAGACCAGTTGTATGGCCTGATATTTCCCCCAAACATAATAGATGCCTGAACAATGTGGTACTATTTGAAGGAAAGTTACACAGCTCACAATAGCCTGGAGTTAAAACTCCTTTCTGGGTCCTCCCCACCATTCTATGCAACACAAAGAACTCTCTCACCTGCAGAAAAAAATGGACATTAAGGTCCATTATGCTCTGCTCCCAGCCAGTCCCAGCCTCTGGCCGATTTCCAGAATTCCTTGCCCCAGCCATTTAAGAGATAACTAACCCGAGCAACCTTGGAGAAGAACAGGCCCCCTTAAGACAGTAGACTTCCACATATATGCAGATAAATACTGTTTTCTTGGGTTAGTGCTGCTGCGGCTGCTAAGTTACTTCAGTCGTGTCCGATTCTGTGTGACCCCATAGATGGTGGCCCACCAGGCTCCCCCTTCCCTGGGATTCTCCAGGCAAGAACACTGGAGTGGGTTGCCATTTCCATCTCCAATGCGTGAAAGTGAAGTCGCTCAGTCGCGGCTGACTCTTAGCGACCCCATGAACTGCAGCCCACCAGGCTCCTCCATCCATGGGATTTTCCAGGTAGTGCAGCAGCTCACTAATCTGACTGCTGCCCCTTCTCGCCTCATTGAAGGTGATGTGTTCCTGTAAAGTGCCGGTCTTGTTCTTTTTCCGAACTTCACCTTCTCTAACTCCCTTATCCTACACCAGTCACTTCCATGTTCAAGTAATATCACCCAAAGTTCCTTTCAGGACACATTCTGAAGTCTCCCTTATATCACAAAATCAGTTTTCAGCCCATTTCTTTCTCTCTCACTTTAATGAGGACGAAAGGGAAAGAAGGGAAAGTGCCGGTCGCTCAGTCATGTTTGATTCTTTGCAACCCCACAGACTGTAGCCTGCCGGACTCCTCTGTCCATGGAATTCTCCAGGCAAGAATACTGGACTGAGTTGCCACTCCCTTCTCAAGGGGACCTTCCCGACGCAGGGATCGAACTCACGTCTCTCATGTCTCCTGCATTGCAGGCAGATTTAAAGTCTGACCTATCCTGGAAGACATTTCACTTTTTAAAGAAGATAACCTGTGGAAATTTAAAACAAAACATCTTAGTGGAATATCAAAAGGAACCTGATTTTCTGGCACAAAGATATATCCTGTAATTTGGCTGAAACTTAATGGCAGGCCTTTGTGAAAAGCTTCATGTACATAGTCTTAGTTCTTGTTCTTGGAAGCATCTGTGCTTTCAAACACCACTTTCAAATTTTCCAACTTTTGTTGAATTCATCATTTCCTTCTGTCTTACTAAAAGTAATAGGAATAGCTACTGTACCACAAAATGATAGATCCATCCAACAACTTTCCATAGAGTTATTCTCTCCATAGGCACATGGTCAGCTTTCTAAGTTGTTATGAACGACAGTTTTGCTAAAAAGTTTGCTACAATAAATACCATCAGCTTCCCAGCCTGCAGTCTCTATGCCATCACCAGAGGCTAGCCTCTGAGTCAATGAAACATGTCTTAGCTTTTTGTTACATCAGAAAGAAATCTACTTTCAGGTACTAAGTTTTATGTTAGGGTCAAGTTTAAGCTTCTATATCAAAGCTAAGTGGCCACAACAAAATGCAAGTTTATTTCACTGTAACAAAACAACTAGTGTGAGGAGCCAATCTCTGCTCCAATGAAGTCACCCAAGTATTTGGTTAGTGGGACAGCTGCGGCAAACACTAGGGGTATCTAAGTTTTCAACAGTGGGTATCATGTCTCTCCAGAAGAAAGGAAAGATAAGACTAAACAGAAGAATATTGAGAAATGTAATATCTAGCTGAGGGGCCGCATGTTTGAGAAGAAAGGATAAACAGATGTGAGAGGAAGACCTGAGGTTCCCTATAGCTTTAGAACACGTGATCAAAATCATATAAACAAAATGATTTGACATATGATACATCAGACAACATATTATACAATGATATATGTTCAGATAAACAAATCCTACCGAGATTTAACAGAAGATTAATAAATTCAGGTCTGTAACCCAGATAATGTATTCTTTGATACCGTGGCATTTAAAAATGCAGTACCACTTAGCATGAATAAACCAGATTACACTCTTGCCCAATAATCAAAGGTAAAATTGCAATCGAATGAAGTTACTATTTTGAGATTTATTAAAAGTCTAATAAATCTCAAAATAAAATAGTAACTTCATTCAATTATCCAAGTTTTCCATCTTATAGTTACAGAATGAAAGCAATGAAAACAATGAGATATTTTGGCATCACTTCAGAAAATAGTGGTCTGGATGCTCATTAGATGACCCAACAATAGATCTTTATATTGCCCATGGCTAATATGACTTAAAAAGGGTAATCAAAGTTACAAAATTCAAAATCTTTATTATTAGAATTCCAAAGCTCTCATATTTAAAATCCAAAGTTCTCAAAAATCCATATTTTTCTGGATTTAAGATCAAATGGAAAATCTTTGGTAATATCATAGAGATTAACAAATCACACTTTACCAAATCAAAATAAAAACCTAAATGGTAGGTTCAAGTAATTCATTTAACTGATATATTGTGTGTGTGTGTGTGTGTGTGTGTGTGTCTTCACATATCTTTTCTTCAATCCTCCTATTACCGTATAGGTGGGCAATTTCTCTAAATCTACTGTGGCTCATTTCAGTGACTCTTTAACTATTTGTTTCTTCTTCCATATCTTCCACTCAGTCTCTCCCTCTCCCTGGACCCTTCCTATGAGCTAATTGCAGCTACTTCTAGAGTGGGGTTTCCCAGATGGCTCAGTGGTAAATAATCCACCTGCCAATGCAGGAAACTTGGGTTCAGTCTCCAGGTTGCGAAGGTCCCCTGGAGAAGGAAAGAGCAACCCATTGCAGTATTCCTGCCTGTAGAATCCCATGCACAGAGTATCCCAGCGGGCTACATTTCATGGTGTTGCAAAGATACGGGCATGGCTTAGTGACTGAATAAGTCTTTATTCTCTGTATCCATCCTTAATTTCCTTCTTCTAAAAGTCTTTGTATGATTCACAATAAACTGTGGAAAATTCTGAAGGATAAGGGAATACCAGACAACCTGACCTGCCTCTTGAGAAACCTGTATGCAGATCAGGACAACAGTTAGAACTGGACATGGAACAACAGACTGGTTCCAAATAGGAAAAGGAGTATGTCAAGGCTGTATATTTTCACCCTGCTTATTTAACTTCTATGCAGAGCACATCATGAGAAATGCTAAGCTGGAGGAAGCACAAGCTGGAATCAAGATTGCCAGGAGAAATATCAATAACCTCAG
>SJYA01001690.1:841895-871830 GCA_006410615.1 Neotragus moschatus | reverse complement strand
AGAGTCCCTTGGACTGCAAGGAGATCCAACCAGTCCATCCTAAAGCAGATCAGTCATGGGTGTTCATTGGAAGGACTGATGTTGAAGCTGAAGCTCCAATACTTTGGCCACCTGATGTGAAGAGATAATTCATTTGAAAAGACCCTGATGCTGGGAAAGATTGAGGGCAGGAGGAGAAGGGGACGACAGAGGATGAAGTGGTTGGATGGCATCACCGACTCAATGGACATGAGTTTGGGTGAACTCCACGAGTTGGTGATGGACAGGGAGGCCTGGCATGCTGCGGTTCATGGTGTCGCAAAGAGTTGGACCTGACTGAGCGACTGAACTGAACTGAATGTTTATTTTACTTAGTTTTTGCCTTCTTCTGTCTGAGTTGCAGCATGTGGGATACTGATCTTAGTTGTGGCATGCAGAATCTTTAGGTGCTGCTTGTGGGATCATGTTCCCTGACCAGGGATAGAACTCGGGCCCTCTGCATTGTTAGCATACAATATTAGCCACTGGACCACCAGGAAAATTCCTGTCCATCCTTAATTTCTATTCTCCCCTCAACTTTCTAAAATGTTGTCTCCATCCATAGCACTGCCTGAAACTGCTCTCACCAGGTCAGCAAGATGCTGTTTCCTGAGGTTTTGTGTGTACTTTTCTGTTCTCATCTCACCAATTCCTTAGTGACATTTATCATAGTTGACCCATAACCTACTCACTGGCTGCTGTGACACCTCATTTTCCCTCCTCTTCTTCCTACTTGCAGATCATCGCTTCTCCCCAGTTCCTTTTGCTGCCTCATCTTTATTTTTGGACGTAAATAGTCCTTAGGAATCAGTCCTTGGGCATCTTAAAGTCTTAGACACCTTATTCTCCTTAGGCAAGCCTAGTCATTCTTATTGTTTCCATTTCTTTCTGTGCCTTGATGAGTAACAAATGTAAATATTGGGCCCAAATCTCTCTTCTGAGTTTCAGAGCTTTGTATTCATCTGCTCACCTGATCAGAGAAGGCAGTGGCACCCCACTCCAGTACTCTTGCCTGGAAACTCCCATGGATGGAGGAGCCTGATGAGCTGCAGTCCATGGGGTCGCTAAAGGTCGGGCATGACTGAGCGACTTTCACTTTCACTTTTCACTCTCATGCATTGGAGAAGGAAATGGCAACCCACTCCAGTGTTCTTGCCTGGAGAATNTCTTGCCTGGAAACTCCCATGGATGGAGGAGCCTGATGAGCTGCAGTCCATGGGGTCGCTAAAGGTCGGGCATGACTGAGCGACTTTCACTTTCACTTTTCACTCTCATGCATTGGAGAAGGAAATGGCAACCCACTCCAGTGTTCTTGCCTGGAGAATCCCAGGGACGGGGGAGCCTGGAAGGCTGCCATCTATGGGTTCGCACAGAGTTGGACACAACTGAAGCGACTTAGCAGCAGCAACAGCTCACCTGATATCTCCTCATGGACCTTTCTATGACACTTCAAAACTCAGGATATCTAACAATAAGGTCATCTCACCTAAGTTTGGTTCTCTTTCAGTGTTCCTCGCTTCAGTAAGGGCACCAAGCTGTTCACCTCATAAAACTGGAAATGAGCTTGCCAGCTCCTTACTCAGGATATTTGACATTCAGAATATTACCACCCTTCTCATTTAAAAAAAAAAAACTATTTCAGTAATAATCATGAAATGAAATGAATAATAATCAAGAAGAATAAACATAAAAACACTGAAATGTTTTATTGAAATTTGCATATATGCAATCATGCTAGAACTAAAATAATACATATGATTTAAAAGTAAATTATGTTTATAGTAAAAAAATATATACATAATTGCTTTATACATTTAAAATATAGCAATGTATTTTGGGGAGGCTTCCCAGGTGGCTCAGTGGTACAGAACCTGCCTGCTAATGCAGGAGACGTAAGAAACGTGGGTTCAATCTCTGGTTCAGGAGGATCCCCTGGAGAAGGACATGGCAACTCACTACAGGATTCCTGCCTAGAGAGTACCATGGAAGGAGGGTTGGTAAAAACTGTAGCTACATATTGGTTGCTACAGTAATGAATAATAATATAATTTCTGTTTCTGAGCCTTAAATTCTGCAAATCTGTCAAAGTCAAAATTTATTTTCTTCACATATTCATGCGTAATAGACACTACAACAGATTTATCAGTCTTGTTTCATTCATGGAGAATTTTTTAGTTAATTTTAATTTCCATAACTTTCAACATATAAGCAGATAGTTGAGAGAGGTTTTAAACAAAAGATAGACTTGGCAGAGATTTATAAAAGTCACATTTCACAAAATAAAATCCAGGAAGTGCAAATATGGTGCATGTCATTTTTTTCTTCAGAATCTATTCTACCAAATTTCAGTTGTTCCACAGTAAAAAAAAAAAATCTTAAATATAAATAAAACCCCCAAGTGGTCACTTAGAATGACAGAATTGAAATAATTCAAGTTATTTTTCTTCATCTTTACAATCACTACGCTGTCATTCTTTATTTTACATCTACTGTGAAATGCAGGCATATGCAGTGTAACTGGGATTGGAAATAGAAAGCGTACCCAAAATGGACTAAAAGAATCCTCAGCCTTTAGGAACATACTGCCCAAATAAACTCATGTTAATTCAGTTCACACAAAGAAGATGTAGGGAGCCAGATATGTAACTGGGAAAATTCCCAGCTAACTTCCTCGCAAACAGACAATAGAGGCAAATTACAAATGTGCTATTAGGGACTGCCCAGGTGGTGGAGTGGCAAAGAATCCACCTGCCAGTGCAGGAGACACAAGAGATGTGGGGCAGTCCCTGAGTTGGGAAGATCCCCTGAAATAGAACGTGGCAACCCACTCCCGTTTTCTTGCCTGGAGAATCCCAGGGATGGGGGAGCCTGGTGGGCTGCTGTCTATAGGGTCGCACAGAGTCAGACACAACTGAAGTGACTTAGCAGCAGCAGCAGCAGACCAGTAAAAGGTTGTTCTGGGAGAAATGTTTTATCACTAATATTGATTACTGTTTGATGGATCTATTTGTATCCTGATTATCATGATGGATCCCTAAGTTGATACAAGTCTAAAAATTCAGAGAATTTTACAAACAAAAATAACACCATATGATATACATATATACATATGTATGTCTTAAATTATAATGGTCATTACACAGGGGTATGCATTTATCAAAACTCATAACACTGAACACTGAAAATGAGTGAATTTTATATGTTAATTACCTCAAATTTTTTAATTTAAAAATTTCTGGAGTATAATGCTAATGAAGAATAGACTATCTTAGTGAGCGATATTGTCATTTAAATGCTCAACAGGCAATCAGTTCAGTTCAGTCGCTCAGTTGTATCCAACTCTTTGCAACTCCATTGACTGTAGCATGCCAGGCCTTTCTGTCCATCACCAACGCCCAGAGTTTACTCAAACTCATCTCCATTGAGTTGGTGATGCCATCCAACCATCTCATCCTCTGTCACCCCTCCTCTCCTCTCACATTCAATCTTTCCCAGCATCAGGGTCTTTTCAAATGAGTCAGTTCTCCACATCAGGTGGCCAAAGGAGTTTCAGCTTCAACATCAATCCTTCCAAGGAACACTCAACTGATCTCCTTTAGGATAGACTGGTTGGATCTCCTTGCAGTCCAAGGGACTCTCAAGAGTCTTCTCCAACACCACAGTTCAAAAGCATCAATTCTTCGGCACTCAGCTTTCTTTATAGTTCAAATCTCACATCCATAAATGACNGGAACACTCAACTGATCTCCTTTAGGATAGACTGGTTGGATCTCCTTGCAGTCCAAGGGACTCTCAAGAGTCTTCTCCAACAGCACAGTTCAAAAGCATCAATTCTTCGGCACTCAGCTTTCTTTATAGTTCAAATCTCATATCCATACATATCTACTGGAAAAACCATAGCTTTGACTAGACCAACCTTTGTTGACAAAGTAATGTCTCTGCTTTTTAATATGCTGTCTAGGTTGGTCATAACTCTTCTTCCAAGGAATAAGCATCTTTTATTTCATGGCTGCAGTCACCATCTGCAGTGATTTTTGAGCCCCCCAAAATAAAGTCTGCCACTATTTCCACTGTTTCCCCATCTATTTGACATGAAGTGATGAGACCAGTTGCCATGATCTTCGTTTTCTGAATGTTGAACTTTAAGCCAACTTTTTTACTCTCCTCTTTCAATTTCATCAAGAGGCTTTTTAGTTCTTCTTCACTTTCTGCCGTAAGGGTGGTGTCATCTGCATATCTGAGNCTCTTCTTTGTCTAAATCCAGGGTAGATGGTTCTCATGGGGGAAAAAATGAGGGAATCATTGCTGTATAAACTTTCTTGGCATTATACAGTCCTTCCTGAGGAAGACATGGCCTTTCCTTCAATTAATAGACTTTGATTCTGAGAACTAAGTCATACCCAAAAACTATTTAGAAAATTTGTGATTTATCATTGAAGCAGCTGCCATCAGCCCTCTGCTTACCCATTTATATGCACATATGTGCATATGTACACACATACGTATTGTCTGTTGGTGAACCATCATCTCATCTTGCCTCCAAGAGTCCTATGACCTATTTATGTGTTCTTGCCATAGATCCCTGCAAGCCAGGGCTTCTAGTTCCAATTCTGACCTTGATGTCATATATAAAATGTAACCCACATTACCTCTGATGATTAAATGCTGCCACTGCCACTAGCCCCCACATATTCAAACTTCTATTACCTTTACTGACCTTTTGGGAGCCCAGAGCCAGACTAGGCTACAGAAAACATTACTGAACTTATCAGAGTCACTGGTGCCACACACCCCCACCAGACATTTCTCCTTGTCTCACTGAAAGCAACGTCATCTGGGCTCACCCAGGGAACGCAGCTGTAGTGTGTTCCTGAGTCTTATATAATAGATGGTTTTAAGCACGTTCGTCTCTTCGGGTATTTGGAGTCCATCTTTAACATCTGCTTAGGTGGTTTCTGCATCTTCACTTCACTTAATGAGGGCTTCCTTTTGCCAAATTTCACCACTGTATTAATATAATTGGGGATTTCCCAGGTGGCTCAGTGGTAAAGAGTCCACCTGCCAATTCAGGAAATGTGGGTTCAATCCCTGGGTTGGAAAGATCCCCTGGAGAAAGAAATGGCCACCCATGCCAGTATTCTTGCCTGGAGAAGCCAATGGACAGAGGAGCCTGGTGGGCTATAATCCACTGAGTTGCAAAGAGTTAGGCATGACTTAGCAACTAAACAACAACATTAAGATAGCTGCAGGTGCCCCTGCATCTAAACAGAAACTGGAGCTACTTCTAAAGGGGAAAAAGGCAAGAACTGCAATTGGGTGTGAATATGGCAAGTTCAGTTTTGTACCTGGGGAATATCGGGTTAAAGATGTGCAGTAACTAGTAAGATATATGAGACTTGAGCTAACCAAGAGAAGTGTCCAGGAGAACACAGAGTGAGGAGATGGGATAAATGGGTCTAGTATGATTGAAGCCCTAGGAGTGAATGACATCAACCAAAGAAACTCTTCATAGAGAGGGAAGAGTAGGATAAAGGCCAAGAACAGAACACTAGGGGAAACACCCTAAAATTAAGGTGAGTGTTTCCACAAAGGGGAGTCTTGCAGATCAGCTAGAGCAACGATCTGGGCAGCTAGGAGGGAGTTTATGAAAACCGGATTGTTAAAAATATTATAAGCTGAACAACAGCAAGGGATAGGAACACTCTGAAGAGTCGTTGGATACATAAGAAATTATGACACTTTGATTAAATTTACCAATACGGTTTCATTAAGTCTGAGTGTTTGGGGAAAAAGGTTATTGGAGCCTGATAGCAGGGAGAGGGTAGTGCAAGATACTGAACACTATTTTTGTTTTGCTTTGTGTTTTGTTTTTGAGAAGCTTGGCTGCTAAGGAAACTGCAGGGAAATGAGAATATTTAGAAAGTATCTTTGATTCTGCAGTCAGATGTGAGAGAAAAAGAACCCCAATGGATAGAGTGGATGATAAGAGTTGAAGAAACAGACCAACTCATCAGAATCTACAGGAAAAAAAGAAAAGAAGAAATCAGGAAACCCCCGGAGCATTTGAAGTAGTTCTAAGAACTGAGCAATTCACAGCCTCAAGGAGTTTCCCCAATAATTTTTCAACATTAAATAAAACTTGCTAAAGATTGTGAGAAACATATAAATATAATGTATTAGCCCATCTTAGTAGTTACTGTTATACAGGAACTTTCAGCTTATTACAAAACACCAGTGACAACTTCCCTTTGAACAAAATGCCAAGTACAAAACTACACTGAATTTTCAAGAAATTGCAGTGGCCTAAATATCATTGCTTGCATGTCTATGGCCTATGAGGTCTATCCTTCTTCTTAGCACTCTTGATTTGGTCCATTTATCAATATGTATCCTGAGAGCAACTTAGTTAAATCCTATTAGAATAGCCCTATACACAAACTGTTTCACAGAACATTAGTTAATATTATATCCTTTTTTTTGGCAAGGGCCAATAATAATTAGCCATGTAAATATATGTCAGTATAACCTGCAAGATCATCACTGAAGGCAGCATATGCTGAGGTGAGGGCTCAAACATTACCATCTAAAGTTTATTTCTAGAAGTGTTTCTCTGCCCTGAAGACATCACATCTTTTATAATCAGACAATTAAGATTAAAGTGCAACTCCTCCTGTTCTTTTTGCTACAGTTCCAAATAACTCACTGTTAATTTGTGTTTGACATGTTATTTTTCTCCTTGTTTTTTTTCCTATTTCAACTGTTACTGTAAATGTTTCTTTCATTGTGAGCACTTTCAAATATTTTAAAAATAGAGAGACTATAAATAATACATACATAAATGCATTAAAGATAAATGTAGTGTCAAACTTAAGTCTGAGAGAGGGTTGCCTATCACAGTCTTGAAGACTTTGATAAAGTATTGTTTGATAGAGGTTGTATAGAACTACAGAAATTAGGACCAATCTATCTTCAACCATGCAAGATAAATTCACTCCAAAGACTAGACTCATAAACACTCAGAAATTCTTAAGAACCCGGAAAATTCCTTCCAAACAGATATGAGTGCAATGAATATACACATTCATTCCCTAGCAACCAAGACCATAGAGATCCATAGAGGTCTTCTATGTACAGGAAAAAAAGTAAGAAGGTAAAATAATTGAGAACGCTCAAATGTGAATTCAGATAGAGACCTCTGATTGCACCAATTCCTTCTTCAAAGCAATACTGTAATGTCCATTTTCCTTATATGTGCCTAGAGGGCTCAGAGAAAGGGCATATGTCCTACTATTTTAAAAATAATTTCAAGGACTTCAGATGGTAGAGAAAAAAACAAAACAAAACTAATTGTATAAAGATAAAGCCTCCATAGAGTTTTTGTTGATATTGCCTTCATGGAAGAGGAGTTTAAGACACAGTGATTATTAAAACAGGAAAACTCATCCACGCTCTCATTAAAGTAGATAACAAAATGATTTTGCTTAGAGCAACAAATGTGAAATCTCTTAATTTTCTCCCTAAACCATGTGACTCTTTAGCAGCTTAGATAAAAGAAGCAGTTAGAGCAGATGAGCATCAGATCTCCCGTTAATGCAAAGTAAATTGAATTCCAGAGAATCCTGGTTCTTTCAAGTTGGCTGAGGGTGCCACAGTTCAATACAAAAACCATTATACTTACTTACCACGCTACAAAGTCCTCCAAATCATTTATAAGGGCTGAGCCCTAACGAATGGCCCCAAGGTTGCCTGCTTCATTGCCAATAAATCCAAGCCCTCCTCAGACATTACTGAATTGTTCTGGCAGTCATACACGGTGCATGTCTTCTTCCTCCTCTGTTTTCAAATGTTATCGTCAACTTTTCTAGGTAATATTTTTTTTTCCTTTTCTTTATCTACAACAACCCTCATTCTAGCCACCAATGTTCACATTTCTACAATGCTTGGTGCATACACTGGGGTCGAAGCATGTTACCCTGCAATCAACAATGGTCTGTTGGGAAAATCCAGTGATAGATCCTAATAGAATTCCACTAACTTCTCCTCATTTCACACCTGGAAAACTCTCCATCAGAATGATTTAAGATTTCACTCCATCCTGAGCACTCGTGCTATAGGACTGGTTCTCTGCTCTAGAGCCAGGAGAATGGACATGCCTGGAGCACTTTCATTTCCACTTACCCAAGCTAATCAATCAGAATACCAAAAGTAATCCAAATAGAGCAGGGGTCCCCAGCCTCCAGGCCGAGGACAGCTACCTCCCGCCAGATCACAGCGGCATTAGACTGGAAATGAAGAGTACAATAAATGGAATGTGCTGCAACCATCCTGGAATCACCTCCCCCCACCCCCTGGTCTGTGGAAAAATTGTCTTCCATGGAAATCGGTCCCTGGTGCCAAAAAGTTTGGGGACCTCTGAAATATAGGACAACCCACAAAACATTTACATTCAATTTTGGGGACTGTTATAAAATCCTTTCTATCATAAAATATGCTTATTTTAAATTCAAACGTCATAGTCCTTAAAGGGACATCTAATGGGATGGAAGCGTACTGACTGAACAGCACAGTTTGGATCCTGGCCATCACAAATCTTTGAAGGGAGATACGGCTGGTATACTGGATTACCCGGGTCAACGTGGTATTACTGCACCTGCTTAAGGCTTGGGATTAATTTCCCTGAATTCCTCTTCTATGCCATTTTGGGTTAGGGCTGGTCACTGAGATGAATTCACATGAGATTCTTAGGGTGGTCAAGCACTCTGGTTTGCCTGGGACAGAAGGGTGTCATGGATGTAGGACTTTCACTGCTAAAACTGGGAGATTTTGAGCAAACCAGGATGGTTGGTGACCCCTGATTAGAAAAACGGAAGTGATGCCATGATCATTACCTTTGGGAAATTGTGGGGATCAAAGTGATGATGAAATGCAGGGAGTTCAGTAGGTTCAGCTTGTCCCTGTGCCTCTCCTCTCCTGATTCCAGTGAAGTCCACTCAGCCTCTGGCCCCTGATTCCTATAGGTCAAATCCAGCAGAAGATGCCTGACCGCAAACCCATAGAGGTAGCATTCCCACTGGGGCAAGGGTGGGCATACAGGCAGCAATTTCTGGAGAGATAACTGCTCCTCCAGGTCTTCCCACAGGGCCCCCCTCCTGTGCTTCTACTCCGGTAGGCAAATAGAAGTAATGTTCCCTATGTTTCCACAAGCTCTCCAAACAGCACCAGCTCACCTTCCAAAGTTCACTTCCCAGTTTCTCCTCCTCCTAAATAATTTATCCCCATAATACTTGTAAAGGCTCAGCTTCCTGACTGAACTCTGCCTGACCCACCTGCGTACTGAGGGACTGTGATTGGGTACCAAGCAATCACCATTGAGGAGTCAGAAGCATCAATCAGGAGCCTAATGACACAAGCAACAGCAGTAACTAAAAGTAGCTGCTTTTTCCTCAAAGAAGTTAATCCCAGCTCTTCCTTCATCTCCAGTTTTTCTTTTCCATAAAACTCATTTCTTTTAATTTTAGCATTTATCACAAGTTCTGAATTTTGTATCTATTTGTGTGATTATTAATTTAGTGCCTGTGCCTCCTTACTGCCCACTGAAGGCTGGAATCACATTTGTGTTTCTCAGTACCATGTACAGAGACTGCAAAATGCCTGGCACATAGCAGGTGCACAATAAAGTACAATGACTATGTTTAAATGAATAAATTTAAAGTACTGCAATTTGAAATCTAGGGCACTAGATTTATTCTTTAAGTATTAACCACAATATGCATCTTAAAAGAAGGAAACAAACAATTCTCCAGCTCCAAATATTGAGAGCCTTTTTGCATTCCATCAGTAACATAATCCATGATCAGGTAAATACTTGTCTTCTTTATTTCTCCCCACGAAGAGAATCAATTACAAACTTCTCTGTTAATCCCCTAAGTACAATGTGGAGTCCATTAAGGGCTCAGAAGTTAGTAACCCTGGAATAGAGTGATGTTTATACTATTAAATGAATAATGGCTCCATATTGTCTTGAAGAGGAGAAATTTCCTGGGTTGCCATTTGGTTTGTTTGTTGGTTGGTTTTAAATCATTTAACAGGTCAAAAAGATGCTCTGCCTGGAATGAATACTAATGTTCCAACAAAAGTACAATGGAGCAGTGGGCTGCAGTAAAAGTTAGTAACAATTTGCTTTCTGGCTGTCACTTTGGGATCTTGCCTTCAGTAAAGTTTTGGAAGTCACTGTAATACTGTAACATTAACCTGTATTAAAAGGACTTAAAGTGCTGTCTATTCCCTAATCAAGAAGACACTGGGTAAATTTGCCAGTCCATCCAAAACATGCCTCTACAATGAGAAGTGCAATTCTGGAGGCCAAATATTTGCTAAGTTCAGTTTCTATTTCATTTTCAGAACCAGTCCATTTTGGATATATCACTCATACCTTCTTAAAACCAACATTCATAAATACTCTCCAAGTATTAGCCAGAAGTAGAGTTTTCTCACTGTACCCTAGGATCCGTGCATCATCCAATCTCCAAGACTTCTCCCCTCTCATCTAAAGTCCCAGGAGAGGTAGGTGGACATGCAGGATGCTAACAGAGACTCTACAAGAATCTCAATGAACAAGCCAAATTCAGCAGTCACATTTTCTTTACTAAGACAAGGAAGTTAGTCTCAGAAAGTTACCAACATCCCATGATTATCAGGTCTATGAAGCAACCACTGAGTCTTAGAGGAAAGGTGACCCCCTGAGGGGCAATCCAAACACCACGTAGCTGGAGACATAGGTTAAGAGAGAGATACGTGTATAATTTTCTTTCAAAATAAAAAGTGTGGAGATGAGAGCAGTACTTCTCAGGTCAGTGTTCTCAGTGCCAAGGGTAACCTACTCTGTGTGAACCACAAGTCACCTGGGAGGATGGAGGCAGGGAAGACAAAAAGACGCAGGGAGTGGCAATTTGGCAAAGCTGTGCTTGTTTCATGGTTACCCAGCACCTGGACCCCTTTGCTAGACTAAGTCCTGGAAACACCTGCCTCACATAGGACGGAACCAGAGAGCCTCCATTTTCCTGCTCCTGGCAGTTAGGTTTCTGGTCAATTACCTCACCTCGGCCAATCAGATGTTCTGCCTGGGATACTGGATCATAATGGAGTAAAAAATAAAATGTAGGGACAGTTGAAAAATTGTTCACTAGGAAAGCAAAGTGGTGCCAGGACTGTAAGCCATGGAGTGGAACCTGAGATCCAAGGGCAGTGGCAGTGAATGTCCAGTGCCAGGGAAGCATCTGAAACCATTCATTCTAAGGCAGGACTTGTTTCAAACAGGGCTCTGTTCCAGGCTGTCCTTCCAAATGCCTCACCAGTCTTAGTTCCTGCTCTCCTTCCAAATCTGGTTCTCCAGCCTTCACTGGATTCAGAGATGATATATTCCTCGTGTTTGATTTTTACCAGAGCAGATTTGTGACTTTGCAGTCTGGCAATGGCAGTTATGGAGAGGCAGAAAAAAAAAAATCTAGAGAAGATAAATGAGGTCCAGCACTGCTTGATGGCTCTGTGGCCTTGGGCAAGTCAATCCCTTCACGAGAGGTCAACTTGCTTATTCGATCATAAAAGCACATTGTTTCCATGTTACTCTCTCCATCCATCCCACCTTCCTCCTTACCCCTTATATCCACAAGTGTGTTCTCTATGTCTGCATCTCCATTGCTGCCCTGCAAATAGCTTCATCAGTAACATCTTTTTAGATTTCTATATATGTGTTAATATATGTTTTTCTCTTTCTGACTTACTTCACTCTGTGTAATAGGCTCTAAGTTCATCCACCTCATTAGAACTGACTCAAATGCATTCCTTTTATGACTGAGTAATATTCCATTTTATATACATATACTATAGCTGCTCTAGCCATTCACCTGTTGATGGACATCTAGGTTGCTTCCAAGTCCTAGCTATTGTAAACAGTGTTGCAATGAGCATGGTGGCATGGAGTGGGAGGTGGGAGGGAGGTTCAAGAGGGAGAGGATATATGTATACCTATGATTCATGTTGCTATGTGGCAGAAACTAATACCATATTGTAAAGCAATTTGCCTTCAATTAAAATGCATTTTTTTAAAAAAAAGCACATTGGACTAGATAGTTCTGCTGCTACTATAGTATTAGTGCCACCTTTTGTTCAGTACATTGTTATTGATGACAAAGTTGATATCTTTAAAGTTCTCCAATGAATTAATTCAATTTAACAAATCTGTGGGACACACATTCTGTGCCAGGCAGCATGCTAAATGCTGGAAATACAACAGTGAATAGATAATCCATGGTTTCTGTCTTCTTGGAGCTCACAAGGAGGATACAACAATTGCCAGCCTATTACCATGGGGTAGGGCAAGCACTTTGCTCTGTTAAGACATAGTGTGCTTAGACAACAACGAATGGAGCCCTACTCAGACTTTGGGAATCAAGGGAGTTTCTCCAGAAATTGTGACTTCCAAGCTTCTCTGGCAAGAACTGAAGGATGAGTTAGAAAGAGTGAGGAGGGGACTTCCCTGGTGGTCCAGTGGTTAAGAATCCACCTGCCAATGCAGGGGACACAGGTATGATCCTTTCTCTGGGAAGATCTCACATTCCTTGGGGCAACTAGGCCCACGAGCCACAACTACTAAAGCCCACAGGTGTAAAGGAAGACACTGCAATGAAAAGCCCACAGAACCCAATGAAAAGTAGCCGCTGCTCACTGCAATTATAGAAAGCCCCCACACAGCGATGAAGACCCAGCACAACTAAAAATAAACTAAATAAATAAAATTTAAAAGAAAAGAAAGAGTGGGGAGATAAATTGATCCCTACCTAAGGGACAACACTGGCATCAATGGTCATGAGGAACTAAGATGGGGTCCTGGTCAATGGGGTGAAGATATGAAACTAATGATGTTAAAGCAGAAAGCAGATACTAGATCAGACTGTATTAGGCAGATCATATGTGGGTTTTATTCTAAAAACTAGGAGAATGTTTAGAGATTCAAATCTCCTCCCTCCCTTTCCCCCTTCCCTCCTTCCTTTCACAGAGGCAAGAAAGTAAAAAAATGCATTTTAAAATGATTTGCAGCAACAAGGGTTGAATGAAAACATATTTTCAGAGTTAACCAGAAAATTAAATTAAATTGCCCATACCTTCAGACTCTGGTTCCCTGAAGTTTCTCTGATGGTAGTGTTGAATCTGTTCCTTGGGAAACACACATCTGGCCCTCACTACTAAGCTTCTCAGCACTGCAGAAAACTCACCTTTCTGCTCACACTTGAGTTATCTGGTGCAGATTTTCAAAACTGACTCATAGATTACAAAGGCATGAAACTGACAAGGAAACCTGCTGAACAAAGCAATTCCAACACAAGCTTATCTGGGTTCCCTGGGCCATCTTTAACCCAGAGAACACCGCATATGAACAAACACCCACTCGTGCTTTGATCCTCAGAGCAGATAAGAGTTTTGTTACTAGAGAAGCAGAAGTAGTCCCATTGCTGCTGCTGCTAAGTCGCTTCAGTCGTGTCCGACTCTGTGCGACCCCGTAGACAGCAGCCCATCAGCCTCCCCCGTCCCTGGGATTCTCCAGGCAAGAACACTGGATGTGCTCTTCAGAAGGGCATGGAACCCCTAAATCCACTCTAAGTTAATTCATCTCAATGTTCTTAGACTTCCTCGTTACTCACTGAGTTGTCTTCTTGACAACAAGACAGAGTCTATCCACAACCCTTCCAACATCTGACGCTCAGAACCACACCCCGGTAAGACCTGAACTGGCTCAGTGCTACCGCACAGCTGTCTCCTTAGCCCTGGACTCTGCCTTTCTAGTGATGGAGCTGGCTTGTTCTGGCGCTTTTGACATTCACATCACACTGTGGACTCCCACTGAGCCTGCTGTCAATGAAATCTCTACAGCTTCATCCCAAGGACTGCAGTTGAGCCGCTTCTCCCCCACCTCGTGTACAATTTGACTTCTGAACCCAAGTGCAGGACCCTCCATTTATCCCTATTAAATTTCATCTTGTTAGATTCAGGCTATTGTTCCAGGCTGTCGAAATCATTTTAGATCTTGGCCCTGTCGGCTGTCTCCCTCTTTGCTTTATGCCATCTGCAAATTTGATCAGTGTGCTTTCCATGCTTTCATCTAAGTCATCAGTGGGAAGGTTGGGGAGCACAGGAGCAAGGACATGACCCTCTAGGTCACGGGAGATTGCTCTGCAGGTCATTGGTGATCAGTCAATCAGCATTCATGGAGTCCTGTCTTTTACCCAGGTTCCAGTTCACTGAGCTTTATCATCGCCCAGCCCACATTTGTCCATCAAGTCCACCACAGCAGGGGCTACTTTGTCAAATGTCTTGCTGATATCCAGATACACCTTGCTAGATCATACCTTGATTTAATAATATAAGAATACTGGGTACAGAAAATCTATGAGCACTGCTGTAAACATTGGTAAACACTGTGTTTGCAGAGCTGGGTTTTTATGGCAGGGTAGTTGACTATTAGAAAATGAGTTCCTTAGAGCTAGCAACTCTGCTTTGTCTGTTCACAGCTGTTTTTCCAGCACCTAGGGCAGTAGCTAATGACAGGAGATATTCAAATAGCTATAAAGTTATCTCATCAATGAACATATCAATAGCTTGGGGTTAGCTGTCACCTAACCAATTCAAAAAGTAAAACATTGGTGGATTTCTAAATGAAGAAACAATAAGATAGGATGTGGGATCTATTTCCTGTCATCCAGACTAGGGTTTGGCAAACTATAGCCCATAAACCAAACAGGCCTACTGCTTGGTTTTGTAAATAAAGGGTTTTTTCCAGAACGTAGACATGTTCATGAACTAACATGTTGTCTGTTTATGGCTGCTGTTATGCTATCACAGCAGAGTCCAATATCTGTGACACAACTGTGTGGTCCGTAAGGCTGAAAATACTTAACTCTCTGGCTTCGTACAGAAAAAGTTTGCTGACCACTGACCTAAGGAATTAAACCTAAACTTCTGATATCTAAGACTCTCCATAGTCTAACTTTTTGCTAATTTTCTTACTGATCAAGATTAGTGCTCTGGAAAAAAATATTCCCAAACATAGCATGCCTATTCTATTCTGTGCTTTTTCCCCATTGTTAGATATAATCAGAATGTCCTGTCCTCCTGTCTAGGTCTTTCTCAACATTGCACATCTACACACATAAGAAGTAAAGAAGTGAAAGCTGCTCAGTTGTGTCCAACTCTTTGCAACCCCATGGACTGTAGCCTGCCAGGCTTCTCTTTCCATGGGATTCTCTAGGCAAGAATACTTGAGTGAGTAGCCATTCCCTTCTCCAGGGGATCTTTCCAATCCAGGGATCGAACCCTGGTGTCAGGCAGATTCTTTACCATCTGAGCCACCAGGGAAAAACTGTATGCAAAATAAACACAACAGGGTAGCAAAACTTTGCTGAGGTCTACTACAGACTGAGCACTATACTAGACTCTTTATAATTCTCTTCACAATACTAGTATATAGTAGCTTGTTTCTTTCTATTGAGAAAACCTAGGAATTAAGTAACTTATCCAGTGATTCACAGAGAATAGAAGGTTTGGCTGAAGTTTGAGTTAAGGTTGGACAGAATTCCCTTGTAATTTGGCTTGGTTTTGCTCATTGCTTGTTCACAAATAAGCCACTTTACAAAAGGGGACATGGAACGTATCCAAATCTCCAGAAATCTTGATTTGGGGATTGGATAATCAAATCAATCTTTTTTAGATCTTCCATTGATGTTTAAGTCAGCCGAAGTCAATTTTATTTTGAAAAGCCATTAACTAGCATGACTTTAAACAATAAAATCAATTCAGAAACTATTCATTCAGTGAAAATCTAAGATAACAATATTAAGGCAATTGTGTTTGAACTACAATCCTAAGAATAGTCCATTCATATCCCTAAATCATACTGTGCTCTTCACTCGGACAGCTCGCACCCCATCTGCTGATGCACAGATGGGCTGGTCTGTGCATACGAGCTGCCCTTTGCATGCTGTAGGTAATAGCAACAATGATGAACCTTGTGTGTTAGGAACCTTGCATGCAGCCCAGTTCTCCATCACAGGATCTTCGGACAGGAGGGAAAGCGACCGGTATTATCTAATCACAGTTTCTATTTATGTCTCTCCTCTTCAAATCACTTCTCTAGCCCAGGCCAGTTCTTTTCCTTCCACTAATAACTAGATTTGAGCTTTCCCTTAAGATCATATTTCATCAGCTCCTGGCACATCTCTTCTGCTGCTAATGCCATGCTGATCTGCTTTGGCAAGTTTCCAGATCTTCTTTTATCACCTTAGTGACTACATCCTAGCCAGGCTTTTCTCTCTATCCCTGACCCTTCCATATGCCCCTTTCCCCCACAAGCTTCAACATCAACTACCTGGCCAGATTTAATTTCTGATCCATGTCTATTCAAGCAGACACTAAAACAAAAATAGTATTGCCCTGGAAGATGCTTCCATTCCCCATGGCCAAACTTAGCACAGCTCTCACCATCAGGAAGAGCTTTCTAGGGTTAGGCTGAATCCCTTGGGTGGGCCTAAAGAAACAGTGAGACAGATGCAGAGAAAGGGGTGGGGGAAAGTCTTACAGGAAAGCACGTTTTGGACCTTCAGTGTATTTTGTTAAATAAACACCACAGGGTAATTTGGTATTTCTAGAAGGATAATACTCAACCTTAAAGATGATAGGGTATCAGCAGAATTTAATTATTCCCTCAGGTCTCTGCTGATGTGTTCATGTGACAACTTGGGTGGTTCCTTTTATATGGTACTTTTCCTCTCTTCCCCTGAAGGCCGTATAGAGATGGCTTATGGATGGTGGTGGGTGCACATCATGGATAGAAACCATCTCCCAGACACACCAGTTCTCAGCAAAAGGGAATCTGTGTCGGGTTCATATGCTTAGCCAAGGGGCACTGGAGAGAACTGACCGGAAGGCCAGTGTTACAGGGCACCAATCTCTGCCAGCTCAGACCATCTTAAGTTTCTTAAGAGTGAGGGCTTCTGAAAGGAAGAATCCACAACCTAAAGCTCCCTTCTCTTGATACTGTACTATTTGATGGGGGCCAAAAGGATGCTAATGGTAGGCAGAATTCTCTCTCTCCCTAACAGGGAAATACCAGAAGAACATCTGCAGTCTCAGAAACCCCTGGGATCCTTTCTGGGCTAGAAGATTCCTTAGATGGAGGACTGGAAAAGAGCTGCAGCCTTGGCAAGCACACACTCTTCTATCTGAGGTCTCTAGTTTCTGAATCCAATTGAGGATCCACACGCAAGGCTGCCTAGGATGCTGCAATCTGGATGGAGCCTGCTCGAGTCAGAGTTTCAATAAACATCCCACACCACATTCACCCTGGACACCTCCTCCTGAGGAGTGCCACACTTTTTGAGTGGATTCGCAATGATATGCTGTTCTCTCTGCTTCCCAAAAATAGAGGTGCAGTACTGTAGTTCCATGGAAAGTTGCTTACATTTAATTTCATAAGTAGGTCAAGAAATAGAACTCTTCTAGGCATGATATAAGTTCTGGACAAATTAGCATATTTCTTTGAGAATTATAATTCATAGGGTTAGGAATTTAAGATTTGTAAACTAGACCAATGACTTCACATATTGGGTCACAGTTTCCCCAATAGAAAGGTAATGGGGCATGGGGGAGTGCAATGACTGAACATTAGACAAGGGATTCTTCTTCCTACAGCCCCTATCCCTAGCAATTGCCTTCTTGCAACTTGTTTGCTAAAAAACACCACCATGCCTCTAGTGACTGAACACACTCAAAATGGTCCTTCATGTTCTTCTTTGCCCAAGAATCACCTCAAATCAAAGCAACAGCTACAAGCTATTGACCTGTGTATCTCTTGGGCTTCCCCCCGCCTCACTACCTGCAAAGCTTCTGCCTTGATAGCCAGTTCCTTACCATGCCCTCCTGGTTGGATAAAGTGATCACCCTCTGTCTCATCACAGTTTATCTACTCTCCTTACCCAAGTCCTAAATATGATAACACTTCAAATCCACATCACAGAGAAAAACCATGACTTCTCTTATATACAAACCTTCCCATGGTATTTCTCTGCTTTAAACAATTCAAATTCATTTTTATAGCTATAAAATAAAGACCAAGTACTTCCTCAGCTCCACTGCTCTCTGTATTCCCAGAATCTAGCTAACTTATATGTGATTTGCACTCTGGGAAGGACATGATATATATTATCATACACACACACACACACACACTTAACTTTATGGACAATCAGGCACATTTTTATTCTTTTTTTTTAATTGTTCAAGTTTTTTAAAATTTATTATTTTTGTATACTTGCTTTATCGTGTTGTTAGTTTCTATCATACAGGGAAATGAATCAGCCATACATATATCTCCTCCTTTTTGGCCTGCCTTCCCCTTCAGGTCACCACAGGGCCCTGAGTCTAGTTTCCCATGCGATACAGTTCTCATCAGTTTTCCATTTTATGCACAGTATTAGAAGTGATTATGTGTCGATCCCAACCTCCCAATTGCTCCCAACCCCCCTTCCCTCTCGGTATCCATATATTTGTTCTCTATAGCTGTGTCTCTAAACTGAACATTTAGATTTATATTAACTGTAGATTCACATGCAGTTTTAAGAAATACTACAGAGAGATCTTTTATACCCTTTACAGTCTCCCCCAATGGTGATATCTTGCAAAACTGGAGTACAAAAAGAAATCACAATCAAAATATTGGCAGTAACATAGTCAAGGCACAGAATATTTCTATCAGCACAAGGATGCTTTTATTGTTCTTTAATAGACACACCTGGGCTTCTCAGTGATGCTAGTGGTAAGGGTCCAGCTGGTAGCACAGGTGGCATAAGAGATGTGTGTTCCACCCCTGGGTTGGAAAGATTCCCTGCAGGAAGGGAACCCACTCCAGGATTCTAACCTAAAGAATCACATAGACAGAGGAGCCTGGCGGACTGTAGTCCACAGAGTCAGAAAGAGTCAAACACGACTAAAGTGACACCGCGCACATGCACAGCCATACCTAACTCTCATCCTTCTGGTCACCAACCTTTGTCTCTAATTTCTAGCCACTACTAATCTGTTCTCCATTCTTAAATTTTGTAAATTTAACAATGTTGTAGAAAAAAAAAAACCATACAGTATACAAACTTTTGGAATCTTTTTTCATAAAGTATAATTCTCTGGAGATTAATCCAAAGTATTGCAGATATCAATAGCTAGTTCCTTTTTATTGCTGAGATGTATTCCACAGGATGGATATGCCATCAATTTTAAAATCATACATTTGGTGAAGGATATCTAGGTTGTTTCCAAATTGTGGCTATTGCAAATAAAACTGCTATGCACATCCTTGTATGAGTGTTAACATAAATTTTAACTTCTCTGGGGTAATTGTCCCCCTGTGCAATTTCTAAGCTGTATAAGAGTTGCATGTTTATTTTTAAAAGCAACTGCCAAGCTGTTTTCCTGAGTGGTTGGAATATATTATATTGACACTAGCAATATATGAGTAAGCCAGTTTCCCTACAGCACTGCCAGCATTTGGTATTATCACTATTTTTCTTTCTAATACTAGCTATTCTATTTNAAGAGTTGCATGTTTATTTTTAAAAGCAACTGCCAAGCTGTTTTCCTGAGTGGTTGGAATATATTATATTGACACTAGCAATATATAAGTAAGCCAGTTTCCCTACAGCACTGCCAGCATTTGGTATTATCACTATTTTTCTTTCTAATACTAGCTATTCTATTTTTGGCATTTTTAAAAAACATTTTAATTGGAGGATAATAGCTTTACAGATTGTGTTGGCTTCTGAATCAGACCTAAAGCATACATATATCCCCTTCCTCTTGAACTTCCCTGCTACCCTCGACCCTATCCCATCCCTCTAGTTTGTCACAGAACACCAGGTTGAGCTCCCTGTGTTATACAGAAACTTCCCATTAGCTATCTGTCTTACATATGGTAGTGCACATGTTCGGAGAAGGCAGTGGCACCCCACTCCAGTGCTCTTGCCTGGAGAATCCCATGGACGGAGGAGCCTGGTGGGCTGCAGTCCATGGGGTCGCTGAGTGTCAGACACGACTGAGCGACTTCACTTTCACTTTTCACTGTCATGCACTGGAGAAGGAAATGGCAACCCACTCCAGTGCTCTTGCCTGGAGAGTCCCAGGGGCGGGGGAGCCTGGTGGGCTGCCGCCTATGGGGTCGCATAGAGGCGGACACGACTGAAGCGACTTAGCAGTGTCCTAGCAGTGTACGCGTTTCAGTGCTACTTTTTCAGCTTGTCCCACCCTCTTCTTCCCTAACTGTGTTGACAAGTCTCTTCCCTAGGTCTATGTCTCTAGTCCTGCCCTGCAAGTGGGTTCATCAGTATCATGGGTATGTAGTAATATCTCCCTGTGAATTTAATTTGTATTTTCCTAACGGTAAATACTGGTGAGTCATCTTTTCTCATGCTTGTTATTTTATATCCTCTTTGATAAAATATCTGTTCATGTCGTTTGCTCATAGTTTTCTTGAGTTTTTACTTTAACCAATGAGTTATGAGTTATTTATACACTAAATAACAAATCTTTACAGGATATGTGATTTGCAAATATTTTCTCCCAGACTATAGCTTATTTTAATCCTGTTAACAGGGACTTTCTTTTAACAAAATTTAAAAAATTAATTTTTGCTGTGCTCTAAATGATCATTTTTGATGTAATCTAATCAATTTTTGTTTTTATGAATTGTGATTTGGGGTCACATCTAAGAGTTCATGTCTAGCCCTAGATTTCAAAAATTGTCTATTTTTTTTTCTAAAAGCTTTATAGTTTTTTGTTTTATATTTAAGCCCATGATACATTTTGAGTTTTGTTTTTTTTTATAAGGTGTGAAGTTTGGATCAAAGTCCTTCTATTCTTTTTCCTTCATCTTTTTCTTTTTTTGGCCAATGGATGCCCAATCGCCTGAGCACCACTTGTGGAAAAAGCATAGCAGGTACTTTTGAATGGTAGCTNAATTGTCTATTTTTTTTTCTAAAAGCTTTATAGTTTTTTGTTTTATATTTAAGCCCATGATACATTTTGAGTTTTGTTTTTTTTTATAAGGTGTGAAGTTTGGATCAAAGTCCTTCTATTCTTTTTCCTTCATCTTTTTCTTTTTTTGGCCAATGGATGCCCAATCGCCTGAGCACCACTTGTGGAAAAAGCATAGCAGGTACTTTTGAATGGTAGCTTCTCCATCTACCCTTTGCCTTTGGCTCTCTCAGGTGAGGCCTCTGTTCTCTGACTTTCATGATCTCTTGCCTCCTCCCTGTTTACCCAGACTTCCAAAAGTCTTCACTGTGGCCTTCTATCAAGGCCATGGTGTTTGGAGCACCCCAACTGCTCAGCGTGTCTTCAGAGAAAAAGTAAGTACCTTCAGAGGAAAAGTAAGTCCACAGGGGCAGGACTCTAAATCTTAAAAAACCTTCAAGAATTTCAACAAGAATCACCCTCTGTACAGCTTGCTTGCTTGCCTTCTTCCCCCCCACCCCTTTGCACAACCTTGACCTCAAAGAACTAAAGAGATACCACCATTGTTTATATATGACAACTTACTTGCAGAAACAGAAGTTTTAATCTAACATGTCTGGATTTCTCTGGACTTGATTCCCCAATTTCACAGTACATCACACTGTGTCCTGGTTCCTTGTTTACTATTTTAGTTTAAGGCTACCATATTGAAAGAATTTGTCATGCTCAGATATCAGTCCCACGTAATAAGCAAAGACTTGTTTGTGGGCTAACGGAAGAGAATACACAAAACCACCTGGGCTCTCTTCTGCCTTCTGCATATCCTAACGTATCATGTATGTTTCAGCTGCACTCACAGAATACAAACAACCCTCATTTAAAATCACTGAAACCTGTGTGAGCTTGAGGTAACATTTCCACATAAGGATGTCAAGAGCCATTCCTTCCCTGACACATTCTTGAAGGAAACAGTTTAAGCCGAGATACCACGTGGAGACAAGGTGATTATTCAGACAATCCTCTGGGATTTCTTGGTCTGGCCATAGCACTGTTCAGTCCCTTAGGCTGTAAAAACACGGCCTCTGAGGTCAATCTTGAATCAGTCTCTGCTGGTCTCTGGTTTTATTTCACTAAACCCCGGATGTCGTAGAGCCCAGAGCTGAGAGGGCTCTTAATCCATGGGTTCATTTTAATGGGCCCTAGTATTTCTGTCCCTGTCCATTCTGATTCAGTGTCAGTATCATCAATGAATTTGATCATACTTTCCCTAAGGCGTTTTAAGCAAATTGGACATTTTTTTTAAATAATAAAAGGCTGACAAACGAAATGTTTAAAAATAGGCATGGTGCTGATTCTGAGAATGTGTCTGGAGTGGGTGTATGAAGAGTGGAATAGTCTCTGTCAGGCTTTTTTTTTTAATGCTTTTCCATGACCTTAAACATTCTGTAGCTATCAAGAGGTGCCATTCTTTATTTTTCAAGCTTTTCAAACACTTTTTAGTGCAACTATGTGGACGATTCTGCTGTGGGTGCTAGGTGGGTGGACGAAGGAAGATATACAAGATAGTTCTCATTCCTCACTTTTCAACCTCTTGAGATTCTTGCCGTTCAGCACTTTTTCTAGGAGGTCTCCCCCTGATGACTATTACACACAATTGTTGTCTTCTTCAATCCCTGCATAAATTTGTGCTCATAACAATTATGTGGCTTATGCAAAAGCTTTTCTGGAAACCCTCCTGTACAATGTTTATGTGGCATTAGTGAAACTTCGTATTGTTATTTAGCGTCCCTAGTAAAACTTCTATCTCAGTCTTCCTCCCCCAACCCCCATCAGTCACAAATTCTCCCTAAGCACAGGGTAGTTTTAGTTCCTCTACAACTGATAATATGAATTTGACTTGTAAACAGTTTTATCTGCATTGACTATCTGGTCAATCTTTCAGTTAGTTCATTCTACTTTCTTAATTTATTTTGTATCACTGGAAGTTAAACAACTTTGTTTCCAAAGCCAGCTGGAAGCTAGTAACAAAATAGAAATTCAGAGCCCCAGTGAGAGGCCTTCACAGTGCATCACTTGGTTACATCAGCCTCTCAAGCTTTCAAAATTATATGACCTATTTAAAAATATTTAGCAATTTCCATTGCACTTAATTGCACTTTCTGGCATTTGATAAGGAAACTGCCACAGTCACAGTAAGTTTTTTCAGTGTTGCCTCATAATATAATCTTGTAAAAGCATTAAAAGTAATCATTGGGGATCCAAATTTACATTTAAATCAATAGAGTAAAATGCTACCAATGCAAATTATTTAACTGAGGTGCAAATCAGATAAACTATCATCTCTAATATAGAGCTAAGTTTTCATTTATTTAGGCAATAAAAGAAAATCATCATAACTTACCCTTCTGCCTGGCCCATGGACAGTTTCCCCAGACATAGTGATAAGATGTATTCCAGCTTCCAAACTTAAAATTTGAAGATAAAGTATGAATCTCAGGATCAAGAAATCATTGCATATTATTCTGGCTCCTCAGTGATGCTCCAGACAGGAGTGTGAAAAACCACACCACCAATTAATTCTGTTAGAAAATAAAGTACAGGAATTTCCTGACAGTTGCCCCTGTAAATAGTCCCATCCTTATTTATATAGAAAATATTTAGATTTAAATAGTGTTTAGATAGAAAACACCCAAGTAAAATACTTTCAATAATTGTGCCAAAAACACTTTCCTCTGTTCCAGGGCCCATTTGTCTTTTCTCTGCTATGTATAAATTTTGTCATGTTTTAAAATTATATGAAACCACATAATATGGTGGAATAAGCAGTAGTTTTAGAGAATGAAGTTGAAAAACAAAAAAACCCTGAGTTTGTATAGGATGGGTACCTGTTCCCAGCTCTGTGCATTTATTTATTTCTCTGGGCTTCTGCCCCTTCAAGTATAAAATGAAGATTTTAAAAAGCCTACCTGGAAGGGGCATTGTGAGTTCTGCAAAACATCTGGTATAGAACAGAGCTCAAAACATAATAGCTGCTCCATAAATGGTAGTTTAAGATAATATGTATTCCCTCACACCCATTTTTTTTTTTTAATGACTAGATCTAGTATGAAAGTGAAAGTGTTGGTCACTCATTTATGTCTGACTCTTTGTGACCCCATGGACTGCAGCCTACCAGGTTCTCTGTTCATGGGATTCTCCAGGAAAGANTGGTATAGAACAGAGCTCAAAACATAATAGCTGCTCCATAAATGGTAGTTTAAGATAATATGTATTCCCTCGCATCCATTTTTTTTTTTAATGACTAGATCTAGTATGAAAGTGAAAGTGTTGGTCACTCATTTATGTCTGACTCTCTGTGACCCCATGGACTGCAGCCTACCAGGTTCTCTGTTCATGGGATTCTCCAGGAAAGCATACTGGAGTGGGTTGCCGTTCCCTTCTCCAGAGAACATTCCCAACCCAGGAATTGAACTCAGATGTCCAGCATTGCAGGCAGATGCTTTGCCACTGAGCCCCCCAGCGAAGCCCAGATCTAGTATAAGAATAATAATTTGATTTGAGATTGTAGCACAATAGCCAACCATAGCTAAGTTAAAGACATCTTTTTGAGCATTTATTTTAATTGGCTGAGTAACAGAATTAAGCTTGAATGATCATGGGTCTATGTAAAGCCCCACCCACAGATCATAATGAGGAATGCACTTCTTCATGTGTTACATGTATTTGCTTTCTCACAGCCATCCCAAGTTCCCCGGGGAGATAAGGCCAGTTAACAGCCTCAAGAGGAGGACAAGAAAGTGCATCAGGAGGGTCTCCTAACATTGTCTGTCCTTACCAGACACCTCCTTGGTCAGTAGATATTTGTTTCTGGGGGCAACGGAGGGTGCATGAATAGAGGATTGAAATGAACAGAAGTCACCAATAGCACATGAGAACTAACTATGTACGTCCACATCTGCACCAATATTCCTTTTCCCTCTTGTATTAAAGGAGTTGACCCTATCCCAGCGTAAAGCCAATTCTTTCACCTATTATTACATTTCTTTTTGGCTGTGCTGGGTCTTCGTTGCTGCACAAAGGCTTTCTCTAGTTGCTGCAAACAGGGGCTTCTCTTGTTGCAGAGCACAGGCTCTAGGCCTGTGGGTTTCAACCCTGCAGCATGTGGAATCTTCCCAGACCAGTGAGTGAACCCATCTCCCCTGCACTGGCAGGCAGACTCTCAGCCACTGGCCCTCCAGGGAAATCCGTCTTCCCCTGTGTTTTGATTCTTTATTATGGTGCCCATCTCTCAGCTTATAGAACCCACATATATGATTATGCATGGTATCTACTTTTTCCATGAGAGCCTTTAACATCTTAATTATAATAATTTTAGATTCTTTCCTGATGAATCCAACATCTCTGGCATATCTGAGTCTGGTTGTGAAAATTATTTGTCTCCAGAGAAGGTGTCATTTTGCCTCCTGACCTGGCTTGTAATTTTTGGTTGAAAGCCAGGGTTGTTTAGGGTAATAGGTACTACAGTAAATAGGCCTTTGGTGTGAGGACTATGATAATCTGGCTAGGGGGTGGGCTCTGATTAATACTCACTAGAGACAGCAGATGCTTCAAATTCCTCTGCTAAAATTGTTTTCTCCTCCCTCCCAGTCTGGGGGCTTCCCCATGTTCTCCTCCAACAGTCTGTCTCCTGCTGCTTTCTCTCCTATAACCCACTGTCACTAGGCTCCTCTGGTACCTGGGTAAGGCATGGTGGAAGGGAACATTCCGGGCTCAGGCTTTAGTGGGCCTGAATCCTGGGGTGTGGACGTCAGGAGTCTGTCCTCCTAAGACAGACTTTTTGCTACTGTGCCCCGGTCTCTTTTCAGCTACAACATGTTCAGTCTAATTCTTTCAAGCTCTTTCCCCTATGAACCAGGCTTTATTTTTCTCTTAGGCAAGAAGGCTGGGACAGGAGGCCAAGAGGCGGGGTTCCCTTCCTGGAGCTGGAATCAGGTTTCAGAATTGCCCTCTGGCCAAGTCCTTCAACCGGGAGATTAGTCCTTTCCTTGTGAGAAGCGTCCTAGAGGGTTTACCATGGCTGCCCTTCCTTCCCTCATCCCTGACTTGCCAAGACTACATGAGGAGCTTTCTCAGGTCCTCCCCATGAGAAGCCGGGGAGTGACAGGGGGGGTTCCTGCAGGAAAACCCTGAGAAACTATGAGGAGCTTCTCAGTCTCATGTTAGCCTGACTTGGACTGCAGGAATTTGACTAAAAGAAGCTGGGTAGCGTTCCTACCAGCTTAGGGTCCCAGCGGCGTCCACTGCAGGTTAGAAGATCTCAGGTAACAACCCTCTCCAGAAGAACCTGACTCTATTTCAGGGCGGTGGCTAGCGTAACAAGGTTAGGTCTGATTGGACCTCACCCTGCAACTGTAAGTCTCTGATTGGTCCAAGAAAGTCATTAATTTTCAGCTTGCACAACTTTTGCTCCTTCTAAGGACATGAGTATGTGCCCGCTCCCTCAATGGTGTCCGACTCTTTGCCACCCCCAAGGACATGAGCCATGAGTGCTAAACTCTTAACATATCAAAGCTGAGACCAGAAATCTCTCCTCCATGTCTTGAATCTTGTCCATCTTGCCTTCTCAGAACCTGACCCCAAATCACTTGTTTCTAATCACAACTATGCCTTAGAATCTCCTGAAAAGCTTTTACCCTTGCTATTTACTGGGCTTCACCAGCCCCCACCCCACCACCACCTAGAGGGTCTGATTTAATTAGTCTGAGGCTGAAAGCAATTGCCCAAATGAACACACACTTTTCACATGAGAGTTATTTTTTCAAGACCTGAAAGCCGATCACATCAGTCCATCTGCTTAAAACACTCCAGTGGTTGCATATTACATTGTTCTTTTGAAAAAGAAAAAAATACCCTTATGTGGTTTACAAAATTCTGTACAGTCTGAGGCCTGCCTAACTCACCAGCACCTACCCCCACATCAATTTTTCATACTGGCCCTCTTTTACTTGGTAAAATGCCCTGTGTTCCCGCTCACTACATTCATTTCCACACATATTATTGAACACCTACAGGGGCCTAGGCAGTGATTGAAGGTATAGAATATAGAGCAGAGACCAAAAATAAAAAAAAATTTTACAAAAGAACTAATTGCCTGTGCATATGGAGCTTAGATTTTTGTAGCTGGGAATATAGATACTAAACAAACAATGTTGTAGCTCAAGACCTAAAATTAAAAATGCTGTCAAGTTTAGGCACAGTGTTGCACAGCAAATCTCTGGAATTTATCTTACGTAACTGAAACTTTATTCCCATGAATAGTAACTCGTCATTTCTGCCTTCCTCCAGCCCCTGGCAACTACCATGCTCCTGTCTGTTTCTATGAGTCTGACTATTTTAGACGCCTCGTATGCATGGAATCATGCAGTATTTTTGTTCTGTGATTGGCTTCTTTCGCGTAGCATAATGTCTTCCAGGTTCATCTGTGTTGTCACGTATGGCAGGAGGTGTAAGGCTGAGTAATAGTCCACTGTATGTATATACCACATATTTATCTATTTATCTGTTTGTGGACATACAGGCTGATCTTGGCTCTTGTGAATAATGCTGCAGTGAACATAGGAGCACAGATATCTCTTCGAGATCCTGATTTTAATAATTTTGGATATATACCCAAAAGTGGGATTGCTAGATTGTATGGTAGTTCTATTTTTAGTTTTTTGAAGAACGTCCATACTGTTCTCCACAGTGGCTTCACTAATTCATATTCCCGCCAACAATAGACAGGTTCTAATACCTCCACATCCTCACCGATACTTATCTTGTGTGGTTTTGATAACACCCTTCACATCAGAAGATTCAGCAAGCACAGAGGCCCAGCAAGGAGGCCAGAGTAGCCGCAGCACATGGAATGCAATTTAGAGGAGCTGGGCTAGAGATCGTGGAGAGATCATCAGGGAGACAAGATCGCAAAGGGACATGCAGGAAACGGGGAGGATCTTAGATGTTATTCTGGGTGAGACAGAGCTGGAAGTCACCAGGCGATTTTGAGCAGAGCAGTGACATGATCTAAATCAGGTCTTTTAAAAGGTTACTCTGGCTTCTGTGNAAAAGCTGGTTCTTTGAAAGGATAAATAAAATTGACAAACCACTAGCCAGACTTATCAAGAAACAAAGAGAGAAAAATCGAATCAATAAAATTAGAAATTAAAAAAAAAAAAGAACACACATTATATACTTGAGAAATACTTATTGACTAAAAAAAATTCGGGGCTTCTGTCTACTTGGAGGAACAATAAGATCCCCACCAAAGGTAATTCAAAGGACAATCTTTTGAAAGAGCTAAGATGTGAGGAGCAAGCATTGTTCAATGTGCAAGAATCCATGCAAGTCGAGAGTTTTATATTTGAAAGGAATAATGATCAAGGGAAACTATAAGACTGGATTAAAGAGCTAAGGAAAAACCGATAAAGGAAAATAAACACATTTTTTAAAGGTTTGTGACCTTATTTTTAACCATTTTTTTTTAATGCTGAAAAGAGTTGTCTTACAAAAATTATTTTTAAAAACATCTCTTGAACTTCTTTGGCTCAAGGAATCACTTGAAAAAATGGAGGCTGTGCTCAGTTCACTGTGATTGTAATTACCTAGTACCCACCAGCCTCACTTAAATTGGCTATTGCCATTCTGGAAGTGAGGTTTTACTTTCCTTAGTTATGAATACTCACAGCTGCTGTCGTATTAAACAAGAGGTCAGCACCACTGGAGAATATCGAGTCAATTGTGAATTCTCAGCCTCAGCGTCTAATTAGAGGTAGTGTATGGGATGCCTTCTTTAATTACTTTGGAGTCATTGGGGTATTTCATTAGTCTCATTTTTTATCTTGTAACTTCATTCATAAAATATGTTCCTTATCAATTAGCTCCGTCGGGAACAGATCACCGGTCCTGTGCATCCTGCTCTCCGTGTGATCTCTCAGCCCCGAAGGAGAAGGTCAGAATTCCTCAACATAATAACACTTTCAACTCTATTACCACTCAGAACATCATGAAGGGGAAAGGGGGGAAAAGCAAAATACTACATTGCTTACAAGATAAAATAATGTTCCCACATTTTGCCAGAAATATTAGCTAAAATTGTTATCTTCAGAGAAGTTAAACAACAAATGTTATTTGTACAAAAATTCATCAATAGTTCTTCTCCCTGGGCCAACAGAAGTGTGTTCCCCAAAGATGTTATTAAAAGAGAAATTATAATATTCTCTTTGATTATCAAATTCTATCAATACATACATTCAATCAGAAGAGGGATACACAGGTCATGCTAAAGAGGAAGATGGTTTCAGTGCTGAATAGTAAATTCAAGTTATGAACACAGCTGAAGAACATTAAGTCAGGAAGGTCACGTCACAGAGATACACGCAGGAACTGGCAATGCCAGCCAATATTCAGTGTCCTCACCGAGGATTTCAGGCACACCAGAACCCACTACAGGTTATTACGGAGATGCTGTAATATGCTTGACATCTTTGAACATATACATCCTGCAGGAAACTTTCTGTTACTCTAATTCCATGTTCACAAGAATCTTTGGATTGCTAATTTAGCTTTTAATTTTCCTTGATCCTATCTATAGCAAAGGTATAAGAGGACACGTGGAAATATTCAAGGCCACTTAAAATCTCCTCTCAGAAATGGCACAATGACAGTCACTGTCCCTGCATTCTGTTGATTAAAGCAGGTCAAATAAACAAAAACAATACCAAAGGAAAGGGAAATAAACTCTGCTCATTTAGTAGGAGCAATTGTGAAGTTACCTGGCCAAGGACTTGGGGGGAGAGAGAGAGAGAGAGAGAGAGAGAGAGAGAGAGAG